>VWYN01023503.1:163402-175921 GCA_013400075.1 Hippolais icterina
GGGGGGTTTTTCTTTTTTTTTTTTTTTGGGGGGGGAGGGAGGTTGGTTTTGGGGGTTTTTTTTGTTTGTTTGTTTGGGGTTTTTTTGGTAGATATGGCTTGAAAAATATCTTTGAGAGGAGCTGAATATCCTCCCAAGGCCCCCCGATATTGTTGACTAAATCCCCAGTGTCTATCATGGTGCTTTGTTTTCTACGTTTGGGAGCTAAATGTGCTATTGAGGAGTTGAATACCACATTATAAGTGTACTCAGTGTTTGTATACAGGGACAAACGAAGATTGACATATTCTCCTCCAGGTTCCTCCGTGGATTAGTCAAACTCCAGTGTAGAAACATAAATGTGTTTGCAGGCACAGGCCCTGAGAAGGTGCAGGAAAGATGAGTTCATGCACAGTGGCACAGACTGTTGTCCTCTTGCCTTTGAATGCAGACAGAAAAACAGGTGTCTGTCTGCACTCAATTGAAACATAATCATAATGAGCTACTCCAAACTTGTTATCTAGAAATTCAGCATGCATACAACACTTTATTGACAGAGTCTACATAACAGATTCAGTGCCCTTTCCTCACTGCTCCTCCTGCAGATGTAATCCTGTAGTGTGGCTCATTGTGAGATTTTCGGATGCTTATTGAATACTCTGGCTCATAAAACAGCTCATTTTGTCCCTGTTCCTTGGTTGTGATTACTAGAGCCTGCTGCTCAGCTGATGTTGAAACAGAGAAAGAGATATATTTCTGCTTACTACAGGTGTTGATATTTGTACTATTATCAGACAGTGGGGCTTTGGTTGATGTGAGAGACTAGCTATGGAGTAGGCCACCATCAGATCAGTGTTCAAGAAGGAAAAACTCAAGGAAAAGGAGTATTTTCTCTTCACCTCTCCTCTGCCATTTTACAATATGACCATAAACTGAGCAGAAATTGCAAATGTCGGAAAATGTCCTGGGACATGTCTTGTCTTGGACTTCTGTGTTCAATGAGAACATTTAATTCTTTTTGGATGTTTAATTAAGGTAAGAGTCTTTGCACATGTGCAGAATAGTTGGTCATTAATGCCTTGAGTAGCTGATTGTACTGCCAGCTGCTTTTGGCCAAAATGCTGCAGAAAAATAATTTGACAAATTTTTGGAGAATCTCTTCTGGTGGAAATTTCAGAGATTCCCATGGATTCTCCTGTTAAAGCCCACTGTTAGGCAGGACCTGAGTGTTTTAGTGTACCCCTCGATTACCAGCCTGGGTGCAAAATCTTCCCATCCCAGAGACCCTCCTATGCAGATCTACATGCAGAGTTTACCATATTGGTATATAAGTTGCAACCAAAATTAGAATTTCACCTGTATAGACAAGTGTTTGCTAGAGGCTGATTACTGTCTTTCCTTAAGGAGCATTTCAATCGTTCAGATGCATTACTGGCTTACTGTGGAAGCTTCAATTTTTTGATGAAAAATTATATTAATAAGTAAACAAACTCCATTTGTACATTTATGCATCTTATGGTGTTTGATTTTTGTTATGCTTTCTCTAGAACTTTGTATTACAAAATAATTAGAAAGAATAAAGAAAAAAAAGAGACAGAATTAATTGCATTTATACAGAAAAATGCCATTTCTTATTCTGAGATTTGACACTTATACATTTTATAAAACAAGAGTTATGTAGAAAAACAGTAGCTTCTGAATGAATTGACATACATGCCAGAGGATAGGAAACTTTATGATTTTTTTTTATATGCTTCAGGATGTGTCTTGAAAATTTTGCAAAAATTATACCATCTAATTATCCATTTGCCCATTATCAACCACAAAGTAAGGTGAAATAAATGTAGTTTATTCAGGCTCACTAGATTCAAACTAAATCAAAAGTTCAATTTGTTTGATCTAGTATAGTAAGATATGTCTGCTGGGATTGATTAAAGTAAAAATACTGAATGCCACAATCCTAGAGTATATTTCAACATCAAAGTTGTTTTGCTTAGTTCTTTGAATATAATATGAAGATAACAGATAAAACCATTCTGTAATGCTAAATCATTTAGACCAAAAATGCCCGTAAATGAATTTACACACATAATAATTCCAGCGTACTGGAGTGTCATGGTTTGGCAGATTTAGGAATTTTTATTTGAAGTCAATTAATAAAAAAAATCCATGATGGAAAAAATGTTTTTCAATATATTTTATATTAGTACCATAGAATTACAGCATCTATTACCCATGACTAAAAGAGAGAATTTGTTGGAAAAATTATAGATTAATTGCCTAGGATATATTAATTTCTCTAATGCTACTGAAAGTGAAGCAGTTACAGCATAACCATTGAAAATCTGGTCCATATCTACCTTTGACATAACAAATTGTTTTATTTCAAATATCGAATTCATAACACTGGAATACTTTCTTCAAATGAGCAGCTTTTCAGAACTGGAATTTTCTGAAATAGGCTTTTAAAAACTTAATGAAGTGGTTCTCAAATTTAACTTTGGAAAATGTATGTTAGTTAGAATGGTATTCACCTCAAAACACACAACCACTCAGAAGCTAGTATCGCAACTTGGTTAAATAAATTTAAAAAACATGAAAAAGAAACCCAAAAATCCACCCACAAAATAAAAATGAGAAGTATTATTTTGGATGCCTTGAACATTTTGACCTAAAATCTAATTACTTTTTTTGTTTCTTTGTCAAAGAATCAAATGTATAAACTATGGTTGTGAAAATATAATTTACCTTCTTTTACTTTTAGCACTTCAGGGGTTATATGCAACTTGAATATTAAAGGTTAAGGGTTTAATTTCTCTTGTACTTAATTTTAAGAGAGGATAATAAATTACAGAAACATCTTGTTTCATCTAGCTACCAAATGAGCTTCTATAGGTTGGACTCTAGGCTATAATTTTGAAGAATCTTTGCATTATTTTTGGTTTCAGCAATTTTGAAATATTGTGTAATCTATTAAAGCCCTCTTTTCACAGAAAGTGGAGAAAGAAAGAGAATATTTTCTGCATCCCATCTTTGTAGAAAACTAAGAAGTGTGTAAGGCTAAATATGTGCTTAGTACATAGTACTTCTTGCATCTATTCTAGGCTTTACGTTGTGATGGTCACTATGACAGTTCTGTAGAAAACAGGAACTGGTGACTACTTACTTTGTACTCAACAAATCAAATAATTTTCCAGACTGCATGAACCACTACATTTGATACCTAAGCAGTCCATCCTCCAGTGCAGCAAAACAATCCAGTGGAGAGGAAGACTGGTCTGTCCGAACAAAGAGCTTTGGCTGGAAAGAGAGAGCTTGTCCTTTGTTAGACAGTTATCACCATGATCCATCTTCATTTTTTGTTTGGTACAGAGGAAAACACAGTAACAAAGGAGGAGGAAAAGGCTTAATTACTTAATTACTTTGACTCAGTCTTTAAGAGTAAGTTGTTGTCGGGGTACCCAGCTCCTTGAGTTGCCAGTCATCCTGGAGAAGAGGGAAAGGATGTTGAATAAAAGTCCCACAATCCAAGGGAAAATGGTTGGCAACCTAGTATACACCAGTTAGATACATACATGTCTATGGGACCAGATGGAATACATACATGGGTACTCAGAGAACTGGCAAAAACGCTCAGTGAACTGGTTTCCATAATTTATCAGCAGTCCTGTCTAACTGGAGAAGTCCCAGTTGACTGGAGGCTGGCAAATATTATTCCCATCTAGAAGAAGGGCTGCAGGGAAGTTTTGGGAAACTACAGGTCTTTCAGTCTGATCTTGGCTCCGAATAATGTCATGGAGCAGATCACCTGAAGTGCTATGGCACAGCATGCACAGGACAAATAGGAGTTCAGATCCACCAGCATGGATTTATGAAAGGCATGTCCTGCTTGCATCCAGTTGGTGAGTATTATTGACCTGGACTGTGGTAAAGCTCTGACAATGTTTTCTCATATAGGTGCTAAAGGCTTCAATGGGTGTACACTTAGCTGGGTAAAACCTTGTCTGGATGGCAAGGCCCAGAGAGTGGTGGTGAATGGACTGAAATCCAGCTGGTGGCCAGTTACTAGTGCTTCCCCAGGGCTCAGTGTTGGGGCCAGCTGTGTGTAATATCTTTATAAATTAACTTAGCAAAGAGATCAAGAACACCCTCAGTGAGTTTGCAGTCGACATCACATTGGGTAGTATTGACCTTCTAGGGGGTATGAGGGCTCTGCAGAAGGATATGGGCAGGGCAGATCTATGGACCAAGCCCAGCTGTATGAGGTTAAACAAGGTGAAGTACCAGGTGAAGGACCCCCATTTGGAACACAACCACTTCATGGAGCCCTACAGGCTGGGGACAGAGTGGCTGGAAAGTGGTCTAGAAGGAAAGAATCTGGGGGTGTTGTTTGACAGCTGTTTGAACATGAGCTAGCATGTACTCAGGTGGCCAAAAAGGCCAAAGGCATCCTGGCCTGTATGAGCAATAGTGTTCCCAGCAGGAGCATGGAGGTGATTGTTCCCCTGTACTTGACACTTGTGAGGTACTAGTGGGTATCCAGAGAAGGGCAACAGAGCTGTGGAAGGGTCTGGAGCACAATTCTGATGAGCAGCACCTGAGGGAGCTGGGGTTGTTTAGCCTGGAGAAAAGGAGGCTGAGGAGAGACCTTATCACTCTCTACCTGAAAGGGGGTTATAGGTGGTAGTGGTGGGAGAGTTGGCTTCTTCTCCTAAGAAGCAAGTGATAAAAAACGTAAAAAGGAAATGGCCTCAAGTTGTTGCAGGAGAGGTTTAGATTGGATATTAAGAAAAATTTCTTCATGGAAAGGGTGGTGAGATGTTTGAATAGGCTTCCCAGGGGAGTGGTTTGGTTGCCATTCCTGGAGGTATTTAAAAGACATGTAGATGTGACACTTAGTCAAGGACTTGACTGAGTGATAAACTTGCCAGTATTTTGTTAATGGTTGGGCTCAATGATCTTAAGGGTCTTTGCCAAGCTAAATTATTATGTGATCCTATGCAAATATTTTTGTATGCCCCTGCTTTCTGAAAATTGCACTTAAGAAGAAAAATTGTGGAGAAATGTTCCAAGTTCTGGACGAAAAGTGTTTATGGATTTTGTTAGTGGTTTAGGACAGATAAGTTTAAAAGCAGAGGCCTTTTGATTATAATAATTTCCAATTTTCTATTAAATAACATGAATGTTAACCATTATACATAACCACCATATTGTTTTAAAATATGAAAGTATTGAAATACAATTTTAGGGAGGCACTATTAATAAATATGGGAAATATGTTAATTATGCATCACATGGGTTACATTTGAAACTAGTAAAACAGTCACCTATTTCAATGGTCTTGTCTCAGTTTATAAAGATTCCCTGCCAATAAGGATAAGAGAACATAGTCTTACACTGTGCCAGGGGAAGTTCAAGTTGGACATTAGGAAGAATTTCTTCGCAGAAAGGGTGATTGGGCATTGGGCTGGACTGCCCAGGGAGGGAGTGGAGTCACCATCCCTGGATGTGTTTAAGGAAAGTCTGGATGTGGCACTTAGTGCCATGGTCCTGGTGACGTGGTGGTGTCTGGTCACAGGTCAGACTCGATGACCTCAGAGGTCTTTTCCTTAACCTAATTGACGCTGTGACTCTGTGAATACCACCCTAGCACTGAGCCATGTTTGTACCAACCCGACCTACAGTCTGATTTGAAGTTTTTGTCAAATCCTATTTTCACATTAATCTTTGCTCCTCATGGTGTTGTGCTATTTCACAAAGGCAATACTGTTTTTTAATTTGTTGGTCTTAAGAGATCAAGCATGTCTTTCCACACTGTCTCCTGTCCAAATGAAAATAAATTCAAGTGATACTGATTTTTCTCTGTGTCAGTGGCTGGGGAAGGGAATGAAAAACCAACTTTCTGACACTTGAATTTATTTAAGACACAGCAGAAGTATCCTTAGATGCTATTAGTAGTATATCTCTATATCTCTATAAGAATAATTCATCTGAACAGTTTCTCATGGAGAAGTATTCTTTTACATTTTACAGAGAGGTAATAAAATGATACATCTTTTGTTTTTTATGTCATCTCTCAGAACTTGTAAAATATTTTAATCTAAAATGAACCAACCAACTCTAAACAAACAACCAAATAAAATTGCCCACCAGAGAAGAAAATGTTCAAGGTTATTTTAAAATATGTATTTTTTCTTTTGTAGTTCTTTAATTAAGTTTCTAAGTTTATGAGCAGAGCATTGATCCTGTGTTTTTGAGGTTGTCTTGCTGTGATATCTGTCAGACACTGCCTTGTATTGGCTGTTCAAGTGCAGCCTGTATGTTAGGGTAGTCAGGTCTGCTGTCTGACCTAAAAACATTTGTATTTTGGGGTTTGTTGAATATGTTGCTTGGATGCTTTGTGACACAGCCTAGAAAGGGAATACATAAAAACTAGCACTTTACAGATCCGTGTGTTGTAAGTACTTGTTAATGCTAAATAAGAGTAGATACATCTTGTTCCAAGGGGAAACAGCTGAAGGCTGTCATTTGAAAGACAAAGCAGTGCAGATGTTGAAGATTGCTGATAAAGGCATCCTTTATCAGGATGGCTAATGCAGAACTGACCTTGAAAACTTTTCAGTTACCTGTACTGTCATACGCTGGTATTAAACAACCTGAAGCTGTCACCCACAAGCCAAATCTTCCTCCATAAATTGGGCAGCAGCAGTCTTGTACACACAGATGCTGACAGTGCTATTGAAGGCCATACATCCTTCTGGCTCCTGCTGCTTCTTACTCTGCCAGCACCAGCAACTACTATTGTTTGCTGCCCTGCTTTGTGTGAACTGCCCTTTTAAAGGGGCTCTCCTCCTTCCTTAGAATTTGAGATGAGGACAGCTCCCAGTTAAATGGTCTTCTTGATATATTATAGAAAAATCACATGTGAGTGGGGCTGTTAGTTTTTCTGCTTACCTCTCTCAGCTTGACAGTGAGGACTTCCTGGGATCTTCTGGCACCAAAGGGGTGAAAGTCTTACTGAAGTCTCACTGACTTCAGTATCAATACAGAGGTTCTCTTTTTGATACTAATTCAAGTAGAAAAAAAAGATTAAGGCAACTGAGAAATGTCATGAGCAAACTAACTCACTATAAATATAAACTTCCTATAATTGTAGAAAAGAATTAAAATTTCACAGAATTCTCCACAGCCTGAAGTATAAAATTTTCATTCCCATCAAAGGAAATTCACTGGAAAAAGTTACCAAGTTTATTAGAATTTATCTTAATACACTTTTATATCTCTTTTTAACAAGACGAAGTCAATAAGTGTGATAGACATCTAGAAGTGTTACATATTTGAATATTGTTTTGCTATATACACATCAATTCCCTTTAACCACACGGTTCTGAGCCAACACCACAACAGTTAGGATCTCAACATGTGGTGGCAAAGGACAAATAAGTGAATAACAGAGGCTAAACATTTTTTCTAAACTATGAGATATTTAAAAAATATAATTAGAAACAACAAGGAGCATATCTGGATATGCAACTGCTCTTTTTGAATACTAAAATGAATCATATCAGGTGTACTCTATAATGCAGCAGATGTCTTGTTCCTTTAATAATAATAGAGACACCACTGTGGACTGTATCCAGTTGGACTGGAATTCCCAACATCATCTATTGCTAAATAGCTCTATAGAAGTTTAGTGAGTTCCATATATATAATATGCAGTTTATTTGAAGGGTAATTCCAGGAAAGACAGTAGCTTCTCCAAAGGTTAAACAAAACAAGAAAAAAAAAAGTACAAAACTCGATTTGTAAATTAATAAGCAATTTAAAGAAAAAGAAAAAAGAAAACACATCACAGCAAAAGAATGTGACTGCTAAAATTTGGACATTGTATTTGTGTAATATGATAAATGTTAAGCAGATATTATGCAGCTTAAAGTAAAAAAAAAAATGCCATGACAGTAAAAAGCAGACTTCCACACATATGTAATAGGAAGCTGCTTTTCATTAAGAATTGTAATAAACAAGCATGAAAATGGTCCACACCATAGTCATCATATAAATGTTTGTCTCATAACATTCTTCATTAGCAAAGACTTTTCATTCACGATCAAAAAGTATAAGAAGGCTTATTAGTGCTGAATTTACTATCATTCTGATATTTCAGTACAAGAGTTGACAAAGCAGTCTAATATAAAAAAGAAAAAAAAGCTGTCAAAGGAAATTTTTTTCCTTTTACCAGATGGTGCACACCTTGCATGTTTAGTGATTTGAATTTAAATAAAGAGAAAAGAATATATTTCTAACTACCTGTAGGCTGCAGAATTCTAAAATGTATTTGATTTAATATTAATACAGTATGTTTTACCAGATGATTTATTTGATGTACTAAGTAATTTATTTAATCCAGTATCTCGCACGTAATACATGACATACCTGCTGTGACAGACAATATATCTAATTCAGTAAGGCAAAAGTTTAATTCTACAGCTTCTTTGCACTCTGAATCTTCTGAATAAAGATATATTTTATTGGAGTATTGAGTATTAATTTCAGTTTAAACAATTTCAAATCCAGTATTATGAATATTAAGAAAAAGTAAATCCATATCAAGAGTGAAGAGTAAAAAGAGAACATAGCAGAGTTGTAAATGTGCTTGTCTACAAACCACTTGGCTTCAATATGCTACTCCTGATAAGTGATATTTGTAATTAGGAATATTTCAACAGCTGCTTGTATTCATAAATATATCAGTAATTTTTAAAGTGCTTTGAATTTATAGTCACATTCTCTTATTGCTCATTAGTTAAAAATAATGTCTTGAAGCTGAGGAACTAAAACATTATCATGTATTCCATGCAATGAATTGACAAAGATATTTGTAATTTGCCTGTAATCCGGAAATTGTCACCCAAACTGTTTGAAGGATAACTAAGACATAAATTATCCATTTGTAGAAATCAGAAATTATGTCAAAAGACAGACAAAAAGTCCTGGCTGCTTTTCAGTGAGATTTTATCAATATATCTTGGTTCTTTGGTGCATTACTTTAAGCAAAGTTGCATGAAATGCCACATTTTGAAAGAACTTGTAATCTTTTGTTGCACTGCACCCCTCCATGACCAGGTAAATGTTTCCAAATAAGGAAAAGCGGTTTCAGATACACCCCTGGCTTTTAAGGAGAAGCACCGGAATTTTCTGTCCTTCCCTAATCTCAATTGGTCCAGTGCCAGCACAGGGGCACTGGTTGGGCTTTGGAAATATTTCTCAAAACCTGTAGCTATTTCTGTTAACAGCAAGCCAAACTGTCCCTCCTTGATCATTGCATACTTAAGAAGGAGCACAGAGGTGCTCAAGTGCTTTTTGGGGTGCCTTAGCAAGTGCAAGAGATTTCTCTGCACCGTGGCTGGCTTTTGTGTTGTTTCTGTATCATTTGTTATTTTCTCATTTATTAAAACCTTTGCTTCACAAAGCACACCTGAAGAGCCATCTCACAATTATTTTAAGCCATTTGTCTGCGAGGGCTGGCCCCTCAGAGGTGATGGACCTTTGTGGGGTTTATCACATCTGGCCCCATGCAAGATTCCATCAATCTTTAAATTATATTTCTTTCTAAATAACAAAAATTTACATAACAGAATTTTTGAAAAAATTTGAGATAGGAAGATGCTGGTCAAGAAACATGAATTTAGAGCATGAAAAATATTCAAGGCAGTAGGAAAGAGACTGTAAAGAAATTCTAACTGGGTTTAGAAAGTTCAGTTTTGATAAAGTACATTTTCCTTTGATGGGTTAGAAAAAAAGAAAGTATTTGCTGACTTCTTTTTTGAGTTTTACTTCAGCATTTGTGTATTGGCCTGAAATATAGTAACAATAACTTTATGTGTAATTGAGAAAATTGCATGTCAGAATTTTTCAATCACACTTTCTCCATCAGAACCACAGTACAGTAGTTCAAACATACAGCATCAAATTCCCTCTCCATATAACTCCAAAAAAGAATTGGAATTAAGTGGAATGCAAGATGTTGGATCAATAAACTCATTCCACATCCACAATTGGATACATGACATTTACTGTATTTTACCTGTGGAACATTCAAACTCTAGAGTATTTCTGAATTTATTTATTCCTTCAACTTGATGCCACTAAAAGAGAGGCACATGGAAAGCCTAAGATTCAGACTCCATTGATCAGGGCTCACAGATGGAGCACACTCCTAAGAGGGGGTTTGTTGAGGAGCTGTTGTTATGCCATATTAATAACTGTGTGCATGATACCTAGTTATTGGACTAAATATTGAATAATACACACAAAGAACCAAGATTCAGATCCCTCACCTATATTCTATAAAATGAAAACTGAATGAAATTTTATTCATTATTTATAAGTCAGAGAGCTTTTCTTAATCTTATAATGGGTTCAAAAAGTAAACAATTTATACAGAAGTCAGGATCTCTCCTGATGAAGTTGTGTCAAATGATTAAAACCAAGAAAAAAGGGGTAAAATCTAGTGCCCAAAGGGGCTTCTAATCTCTGTCATGTTGCTCAGGAAGGTTTCCTAGAAATGGTAAGTCTTGGTTGCTAGTCACTCTTCTCATTCCGACACAAATATTGCACTTATTCTGTAATTACTAGACCAAATCCTCTCATGGGAGAAAAAGAACTGAGTCAGATTTTCCTAATAGCTGAGTGAGCAATTAAATCACTGTACAGAAGAGGGGAAGGGAAATCACAAATGTACCATTGTCTTCTTTGTACACTTGCTTGCAGGAATATTTAAATACTGACATATTTTAGGCATGAAGTAGCACTTTGGTTACTCAATAAAACTATTTTGGAGGATGACCATGGAAACCTGAGAAAATTTGATGATAAATATGAAATATATGAAATCAAACATTCTTTCTTAATGGTTGTTGGGCAAAGCCTTTTTTATATCCTAATTTTGGGCACAAGTAACTGAATAGTTATAAAAATCCTCCTTAGGTTTCTCTGTTCTTTTTTTGGGCTTTGCTATTAGATCTTGTAAAAAAAGAATGATGCAATCAGGCAGCACCAACTTCTGGTTCATTTAAATATAATTGTAGGAATAATTCTTTAAAGCCACTTATAAAAGGTAGGAAAGCCTCACGTATAACAGCTTTTGGAAAATGGTGGTTTCCACAGGCCAGTGGTTTAGCCTGCCAACTTGCAGTTTCCATCTCATTTAGTGTTATATATTCTTCATGTAACCTTTAATCACAGGAAAATCCACCCAGGTACAGAAACCATCCAATACTGAAAAAGAATAACATCCTGCTGAACATGTATGCAAAATCTCCAGATGATACTCTTAAAAACATCAGACTTTTTAATAACAATTTTCAAGATTTAAGAAGACTAATGAATGCTTTGAATGTTTGAGCAACGCTTGGCTGACAATAGATGTTACTGAGCTTCCATTTAGTAAGTGAATGATAGTTTTATTTACTTTTATTTTTTACAGTAAAGGAACTGAAATCCCTCAATTATTTTGGACAGTAAGAATGCAAACACACATATCTTCTCCATATGCTTTATTCAAAAACCCCAACAATCCATTTTTCCTTCTTTCAACTAAAAGGAACTTCCTGCATTCAAAAATCTCTTCACTAAACATTCACAAATTGGATGTTCCTATGGACTAGTATCAATGAAATAAGCCATTTTACTGTGTAATTGTATTTGATAGGTTATACTTCACACAGACTTTCCTGTCCTTTAAGCAGTGACTTATACTGTAGAGTTGTTTTTCTGATATCAGTGACTGTATATGTAGCACAAAATAATATTTAGCACCAGCAAAGCTTGAAAAAGCTAGCACATAATGACTAATATATTTATTTCTGTGTCAATGCCTGTCTGGAATTAATACATTAAAAATTAAACTTTTAAAAATAATAGATATATCAATTTGAAAATAAATATATACTGTGTGCTTACTACACCCAAGAAAAATACGCTCTTCATTTCTTTCTTTGTATTTTAAGTGCTGCACACTTCTGATATGCTTTTCTCTACTGAGAGACAGAGACTGCAGCCTCTAGCTATATAAACTTTTACATTAGTGATGTTAATATTCTGCTACCAAAGCAACTAAGAGAGGATATGCTTTCATTGACATTTCCCTTTGAAGTGAAATCCTAAAGCTTTAATTTTTATTAATGCAAATCCCTGTTAAAAAATACCTTATCCGTGGTCACATATGAGGCACTATAAGATCTAAAGACATCTTTGCTTTCAGACTTCAGTATTAAACAGCTCCTGCCTGCAATCACACCACCTTAGGCTCTGATAACATTGGCTTTTATAAAACAGAATAGGCAGGGACTAACTGCTACTTGAAAAGAAGGCTTCCAAATAAAATCCTAAACTTCTGGAAGTTGGTGAAAGAATGATGGAGTGCTTTACAGAATAATAACCTGCAAAGCACTTAAATTCCAGGAAAAGCTCACAAAAAAAAAAAAAAAAAAAAAAAAAAAAAAAAAAAAAAAAAAAAAAAAAAAAGGAGAAAAAACAAAA
>VWYN01023503.1:175930-186927 GCA_013400075.1 Hippolais icterina
AAAAAAAAAAAAAAAAAAAAAAAAAAAAAAAAAAAAAAAAAAAAAAAAAAAAAAAAAAAAAAAAAAAAAAAAAGCTGGGATACTGCAAGGTTGACAGAAGAAGATAAGGAAATGGTGGTTTCCCAATGAAAACATTACTTGCAAATTCACAATTAAATGTCAGAAAATTGGCATGTGTCCTGGCCATTTTTTACTGCTATAAAATAAAATAAAACCTTGCGATTTTTGTATGGTTAAAATAAAAGCAAAGGTCAAAGACCAATAGCTAAATCAACTTTATGTAAAGACATAATGCAGTTATCAAAAGTTGCATTTTGTAGAATAAGGTGTAGGCACATTTCGTACCAGATTCTCTCTGTAATTCTGTTTCATCTGATCATGTTGTAATAAGTTTGCAATTGTTCAGGGCACCTTACCAAAACTTTGCAAAAACCTCTGACCTGCTCCCTAATGAGAACTGCTGTTGTTACACTGTTTCTTCACATTTGCCAATCTAATCTAGATGTTTTCTACTTCTCTGTTATTTCAAAATACTTTAAAATATGTAATATCACATGCATGCAAAACAATAGAGACAGATTGAATTTTGGCCTCTGGAAATTAAGGTTTTTTACAGCTTTATTATATAGGCTGAATTCTAGAATGACTTCTCAGCTGATGTAGACCAGATTAACCCACAGAAGTCTGGTCACCATAAAAGGTGATTGCACATGGCTGGCAGCAACCCACCATGTACTTTTCAGTGAGCTTGGAATATGGTCAGACAAAATGTTTTCCTGGTTAAAAAGAACAAAATTGATAAGCCAGTATTTATCCTTCCAGATGAAGTTTCCTCTAGCATGGCTATTATCACCTCCTTACTGGAAGCAAATAAAGCTATCATTCACTTGCTCTATGGGAAGTTCAGTAACATAACAAACTTATGCTAACAAATACTTGCTTGTGTAAATTATGGCTGTAAACCACTAAACTTCTTTTCAAATGATCAGATGCATTCAGGCCATTTGAGAGGGCTGGATCTGTCTCTGATAAAAAAGCCATGTTTTATGGTCAGCTGTTGCACACATATCTGTGTTTAATGTTTTACTGAGCTGCGCAGTTATTCTACATGAAGAAAAGAGATCAACATGCTTTTTTTTTCTCTCAAGTGTGCTTATAAGGACATTTCTCAGTTGCTTATATCTCCTCTGTGATACACTTTTATAGAGTACTTCACAAATGAGAGCTTGAATCCTTCAGTCTCCCACAGAAACAAGGTATTTTTGAAGAACTTGCTCATGATCTAGTGAGTAGAAACACTGATCACTATTTCTTCTGTAGGATGTACAATATATGCTAAAATTATCTTTGAAGTAATTGTAATAAATTCAGAATTTTGACAATAACAAAAATCCTCAAGTGACATAGCACATACTATTTAATATATGACTGTTGTTTCTTTTTTCTTTTTTTTTACATATTATTGGAACATATATCTTAAACAGTATTGGCTTGATTTTTTTCTTCATAAAGTATTACTTTATTTCATGTTGGATCAACAATGATTGACCAAATTCTCATTTTTTTCCAAGAAGAAAAATAAAAGGTAATTTAGTTTACCTTATGAGCAGACAGAGATGTAAAATTCAACAAAAGAACCCCCAAAACACAAACATACCCCACCCCAAAAAAGGGACATACAATAAAGGGTGGTCAGTAAGCATTTCCTGGTGAGACATTGTATCTAAGGAAAAAAAAAACCCAAAACATTACCACTACTAGAAGCCACAAAGTGCTCAACCATGCCTGCAAGTGAAGAGATTCAGACACTAAAAATGATTACTGACTTGGGTAGTTATGCCTTGGCATATTGTTCCAGACTTTTGTGAGACTAACTTTCTGTAGTTCTAGCTTCAGAAATATGCTATAATGATCCTACTTACAAATTAATCTGCCTCCTGTAAAAACAGAAAGTGTGATTAACAAGAATAGTACCCCTCATTTCTTCCTAAATTAAAAAAAAACACACTTGAAAGATTTAGACAATCTCATTCAAAAAAAAGAGATATCAATGTCACACCAGATTTATAATAAACACAGTGAACAGAAAAGACTTTCCATCCTTGTTTTAACAGCTATTTATGCTGCAGCACTTATCTTGCCACTTCAATTCCTGTCTTGCTAACACGTTGCCTAGCTCTAACTGCACAGATTTATAGCTGTTCCTTAAAGACCTGTGCCACTACAAATGTTTTCAAATATGGTTTTAGGAGAAGGATTTGACCTTAACACACTCTGCCAATATCATCCATAGTTCAGAGGCTGAAGTTGAAGACTAGTTAACCTTCCAGTAACACATGCTGTTCTCACTTCTGGCAATATGTTTGAGCCTTGGCTTGGTGAACAGTAAATTTTAGAAGAAAGTCCTATTCAAGAGCTAGATATATTTAGCATGCTACTGGGAGCTCTGTCCAAATGATACATTGAGTCATTGGAACAAGCATTACAGAAGCTGATTTAGTGGTAAATATAAGTTAACAGTGCAAATACTCCCCAGAAAGACAGAGAGTTACTTTCTACATTTTTTTTCCTACGATTACTTTGCAACCCCTGCCTGCAGTTCAGAGGTCTAAGTGCCTTTGCATAACGTATATGTTATGTATGTCAAAAGCTTTAGCCAGGGAAATACTTGCTGAATTGACTGCAGCATCTGCAGTGATACCATTCTATTCACTGATAAAATAAAAGCCATTCTCATATATGCAGAAAAGCTCTAGGAGAGCAGATACTTTGTTAAAGTCAATCTGATTTAAACATAGGCATTCCTGACATGTGAGCTTTGAAATGTGAAAGATATTAACTGTTGTATTAACACTAATTAATATAGTGAGGATGTTGATTGATGAGAAGCTCAACATGAGACAGCAACATGAACTTGCTGAAAGGCAACCGTATGTGTCCTGGGCTGCATCCAGAGCAGCATGGGCAGTAGGGTAAGGGAAGGGATTCTGCTCCTCTGCTCCACTCTGATGAGACCCCACCTGCAGTGCCGCATCCAGCTCAGGGGTTCCTAGCACAGAAATGATTTGCTGGAGCAAGCCCTCCTGAGAAGGGCCATGGAGATGATCAGAGGGCTGGAGCACCTCTCCTATGAAGACAGATTGAGAGCGCTGGGGTTGTTCAGCTGGGGGAAGGGAAGAGTCCAGGGAGACTTTACAGCAGCCTTGCTGTCTAAAGGGGAATGTACAAGAGAGCTGAAGGGGAACTTTTCACAAGGGCATGTAATGATGAACAAGGGATGAGAGTTTAAACTGAAAGAGAATATACTTGGATTAGATATTAGGAAGGAATTTATTGTATGAATGTGATGAGGCACTGGAACAGGTTAGTCAGAGATGCAGCATTTGCCTCAGGCCAGCCTGGGTGGGCCTTTGAGCAAGCTGGTCTATTGAAAGGTGCCCCTGGCCATGTCAGAGGAGTTGAAACAAGATGATCTTTAAGGTCCCATTGAACTTAAACCATGCTGTGATTCCATGATCTAACACAGCAAGTTAGATATCAAGTGGGCTGTTCAGTATACCTAACCAAAACAGAAACTTTCAAAAATACCTTTCCATGCCAGTCTTCTTCATGTTGTTATCTAATGTTAATATCTTTTAAAATATTACTGATGGGCTATAAGTGTGCATTTTCTACATAAATGGTAATTTCACTATTTAGACATTTACCATATTATTACTTTGTGTTGATGCTTTTCACAAACGGGATGGGACTGCCAGGAGACGTTCCTTGAGCTTTATTGCAACATCAGCCTCATTACAGGGTGAGATAATTAAGTGATGGCAACAGCTCATGTCTTGCCAACAGCAGGCAAAGATCTCTTTGTTACAGGACATTTTAAAAAAATTCTAGCCAATAGTATATTGCTAAAGCTTACAGACAATTGTTCTAGCCAATCACTAAAAACACACATACACCTGCTTCAAACAATGCTTGCTTGTATGCTTTCTATTAACAATACATAATCCTCCATTATTAAGCTTAAAACCTTCTACTATCTTGCTAAGCATATTTTTCTGCAATCTTAAAGTCTGTCTTAGCAAAACCTAACAACTCAAACTATTGTTTCATGTCCTTGCTTGCTGTATCATTTTATCTTCTCTACTTTTAGGCTTTGCAGCTGCAGCTAGCTCCAAGTTCTCTGCACTTTCTGTTTCTGAGGCCTGCTTTGACAGCTTCTGAAAGTCTTCTTACCTTTATTATTTCCCACATTACTTCTTCATTCTTTGAAATTTGGAAATGGGTACGTGTGTGTGATATGCAATTTCTCCTTACATAGGAGGAAGATATGATTGACTATCCATGCCCAGTGTCCAATTGAAAAAAACCCAAAAAAACTCCTATAATGGCTTGATATTTTGGAATAACAAAATTTTTTCTTATCCTCTTTTATAGAAAAATAAGGTGGGTTCCTGTGGTTTGTTTTTGTTGTTTTTTTTTTCTTAATCTTTTCTCCAGCTTTAGTGTTTATCAACAAACAAATTCAAATGAATACAGACATTAGTTATCAAATTTACATTAATTGCTCTTAGCAGACAAAAATAATTTTGATCGCATCTATGCTGAACACTTGTGAAGAAACCTAAGAGATTGACAGGAAAGACAGAAAGCCAGAATGTAACCAATCATTTTTATGGCCTGAGATATTTTGCTGCCACAAAAAAAAACAGATAAATTTCTTCACTTGTTTTTTGAGTATGCAAACTTTATCTGCATGGATTAGGTAATTAGGATTAAAGAATTCACTTTTTTTACCCATTTATGATTTTGTGTTTGATGGTATTGTGGAATTCTAAACAGAAATTTAAAAATAAAATCATAGTTCATTGATAACTGCACTACTTCTATGATATTATTCTGTTCCTTAAGAATAAGCAAGAAAATATTTGAGGAGTTTTTGTTTAATTTTCTAAGAATTAGATAGTTTTTCTTTTCAAGACTTTTTCTCTTGATTATATATCAAACATTGTTTGTGAACAGAAAATCAGTTCAAATCCTTAAATCAGTTTCCCTCTATTCTTAAGTATTTTGACTATTCAAACTGAGCTTCCTGAAAACGTGCGTGAATCTGAGTAATTAGAAATTCTTTTTTTTTTTTCAAATAAGATTTGACTAGTGAAAAAACCACCATGATTAATCAACCACCATCATGACAGATTGACTTTATATTCAACAAGATAAGTATTATCTTACCATCATTGTCTCAGGCTGTATCTGTTTGTTTTTTATTTAATATGTGTTCCAAGCATTTCTGTTAGTTTTGTGAACTCATTTTTTAGTATAGACACTGTTCCTTTAGCTATTAAATCCACAGTTTTAAGGTCAAGTTTGAAATTTTACTTGGAGACATTGCTTATTTTTGCCAAGCCAAATTTGTACATTAATCATCATTAACATATATTAAAAATGGAATTAAGAGTTTCATGAAGAAATTAAGTTTACTGCTAAGATAATTTATAAAATATTTGCCAGAAACTAAAAAAAACCAAACCAACTGAACAATTACAGCTGAGTGAAGTCGAACTTTTGGATCAAAAAATAATTTTATGGAAGCTGAAAGAACTAGAGTGCTTTGACACTTAATCACTGCTTTCCTAATTAAATTTAAATCAGGAAGAGGAATACAGATTCTTCTCTTTTCAGGCAAATATCCAACAAACCAGACTACTCTGATGTTATGCCTCTCATTTAGTAATATATCTGTTACATTAAGCTGCTTAGAATGTGCTTTGATTCAACTAAATTTTCATTCCTTGGTAAAGATTCTTTCCATAAAGTGCCATCCATCTCCCTCAAAGTACTTCTTAGCACATTATGGAATAATCACCCAGTTGATGGCTTCAGCTTCCTTTTCATCTTACCTGGTCCAAGAGCCAAATCATCAAAACTAAAGGCCTATTTCCTTGCATTACTGAGAATTTTCCTGAATTGATTTGCATCTGATATTTTTTCCCTGTTGGTTCCATGTTCATATTATCTCTCCAGATTTTACATTTTCTAATTCTGCATAATCACAAAAATCCCCATGTTTCTCTTTGAAATTTTGATTTATGTCTTCTTATGAAGTTTGCTATGAAGTTTTGTTTTGTTCTAGTTTGCTCTCAAACTGTAACATTTTAGTGTTATAGAAGACTAATGATGGTTGTAACAAATCTGTGTTTGAACCCTTGTAAAATGTCAATTGCTTAGTCAACTGTATTTTTTGGGTTTTTATTGATTTGACATCAATAACAAATGCTAAAATCCATTCCAAAGGCTTCATGATAGCTCATCATGCCTCTTAGAACTTAATGCTGCACAAAACAGTGTAACTAATATTTTCTCTTCTATGTCAGTGTTAAAAATGATCCTTCAAAATAAAATGTTTTCTGAGATTTAAAAAATACACTGTTATAAATGTAGTAAGAAGTTAACTTTTAACATTATTAGTGACTAATATTACATAGAAGCAAACATTGTAACCAAGCATTTACTTTTCCTTTCTTGGATCAGTCAAAAGAGTTTTGTTTGCATCATATTCTAATACATAGGGGTATACATAAGAAGGTTGATGTTAAGTTTTAGTCACACTTCTTAGCACATCACTAAGGCTGGATATCATTGAAAGCAGTGAGAGGATAAACAAGACAAGAATACTTTGGATAACCAGTGTTCACTTGTAATTTTAATTCCCACTCAGGTGAGAACTTAGAAGCACATCTTTAAGCAGGCCAGGGAGGTCACTAACTTCTTTGGTATTTGTCTTGGTTTCATTGATATTAATAGATCTTAAAGATGTTGGATATCAGTTTTAAACCTTCCTTGATGTTTGGTCCCATTGATTCCCGAAGGGGGCTCAAATCTTTGAGAAGCTAGAAACTTGACTTTGTTGGTAGGATGCTAAGGATAAATGCTCTTTCATTGATTGAGATTAATCATACAGAAGCTCTATGGATTTTTCTATCTTTTGTAATTATATACAACACTTTGAGATGACCTTAAAACTAGGAGAATCCTACTGTAATCACCTACTTACCACTAGCATTTAAACAAACACAAAACACAAAGCTCAGAATGTTCTGTGGATTTCCTTTCAGAGGTGCAATGGGAATAGTAAAATACTTTTGTGATTTACATTGTACTTAAACTCTATCCTCACTACTATATGCAAATCCACTTTAGAACACATATTCCAGTTAAATATTTAAGGGATTTTGAAAATTCAGCCCTGTTGGGATGAAAGTTACAGCCAGAACTAGACCTGGGTAAAAATATCTAATAACTGCAAGCAAATCCACCATATATAGTCCTTTCAAACAATTATTGATTTTACATATTTGTTTACAGTCAATGTTTTGTTCATGTTGATAACTCAATCAAATAAAAATGAATCTCAAAAATGAATTGGCTCAATTCAATATACCAGAAAAATCTTTTATTGTTTAGCTAGTCATTGTATCTTTTAATTAAAATGTGACAACTAAACTATTTCATATTTCATCAAACCATTTCAACTTAAAAAGAGAACTGGTATAAAAGCTTAGTGCATTTTTGTTTGCATACAACCTAAAAGGATTTTTAAATAATTCCTATCCTGAGATATATTAACTGCTAACAAATCAGAGAGCCTGTTTCTTACCCAGTCCTCAGTTTAAAGGTATGACTTTCTCCAAGTCTGACTGAAGGCAGTAAAGAGACAATGACCTCTGGCAGGCAGCCATTATAGTCTATAAAATGGCTTCAGTGTCAGTTAAAGTAAAATAAAATAATACAGTTATTTGTCACTTTTTGGTTCTTTTTTAATATTTTTTTTTTCATGTGTAATTTGTGACAAACCAAAAGAAGCATTCTAAAAGATTTTTTTGTTGGAACCAGAAGCTGGAGAGCAAAAGAGCTGCATAGGGCTAAAATGAGTAAAACTGATAATGGAAAATGACAATCTATTTCCTGAAATCCAGAGAAAATAGCAATGCTACTATATGGGCAAAAGGTAATTATAGACTACAGCATGAATATTTAAGTAAAAATGACTGGACATTCCTGTCCATAGTTTCACAACTTGTGACTTATTTTCATACATGAATTTGTCATTTTATGACACCCAGTTATAGAATCTGACTTGTCTACCACAGCCCAGAATACACACAGAAATATTTTTGGCAGTTTCATACATTAAAACCAAAGAAAAATTGTTGTGGTGTGCCTTGTATTTTCATGTTTTATTACTAATGTTTATGGATTTATCTACTTGTTCTATGTCAGTTGTAAAATGGTTTCTCCCAAGTTCCCCCCTATACTCCTTCCCAGTTGGTACATTTCCCACCCTGGAAATCCCTTACCTTTGTTCCCCCCAGATACTGTTTTATGTCAATCATTAGTTGCTCCCCTCCCAGAGCCTGCCTGTCTCCAGGAGGCCTCTCACCTCCTTCCAGAGACTTCGGAGAGACTCGGTCCAGGATTGGAGCAGGCCTGGGAAATCCCCCACCCCTTAAAATTGATTTGTTCTCTGTATGCCTTCCCCTTTACCCCTGTTGGTTCCTTGACCTGAAGCCACTCCCTTTCCCTTTCCCTTTTAACCTGCTGCGCAGCTCTGTCAGCTGCCTCTGGTCAGGAGCTGCTGCAGAGTGCAAATAAACTCCACTCTGTTGCACCCTCACCGGGTCTCCTTCTCACTCTCTTGTCATCGCCTCACTCTCCAGCGCTCCGTTGCCGTAAGGCCTGACCCACCGGGGGGAAGCTGCCGGTCCGCCTGCGGCTCCCTAACCGAGGCTGGGACAGTTCCCTGTCAGGGCTGCCGGGTAAGCTGGGAAGCCGTTCCCCAACGATTCAGGGAACATGCCTCAAAAAATATTGTGACCATAAAGTTTTTGGTAGGGAAGAGAATTCTTCCCTGACTCATTCTACATGATGATAATTTCCATATAAAAGCAAAGAGATTGTTATTATCTAAATTTCCATTTTGTATCTATTCAATTGCTTCCACAGCCTTGAAAAGTAGAAGGATGTACTCAGTTTTAGCACCTTTTAAAAATTAAATTCATCAGCTGTTATAAGAGCATGACTGGAGATTTGCCACAGACCACTGAAGCATTTAACAGGTATTCTCGTAACCTTTCTTCTCCATCTGAACCTGAACAGCCTTCTCGCAGTGCAATCAATGAAATGAGCCTGCCCATTCCAAATGACTGCTGCAGGGGTACAAAGTTCTGAGTCCTGCAATACTGCAAACATTAAAATATGTCAAGTTTTACCAGATGTCTTTGGAGACACTTGTGGTATGCCATCATCTGAGGTTTGGCATTTCTACCTGGCAAATTTTCTGTCGCAAAAAAGTATGGAGAATGAATGCTAAGTAATTAAACTATAATTAAAATCATGCAGTAAATAGATCAGCAATGAACTTCAACATTTTAATTTTTATGATTTAGAAAGAGGTAACCTGAAAGGGTTGTAGAAAAATTTCTGAAATTTTTGGTATTTGTTATACCATTCAATTGACAGCAAGCTCAAAATATTCGTAACTAAAACCTCTTTTTTTTTTTTTTGTTCTATACATAGAAAAACAATTTTTATATCTTCACTTTTTGCTTCTCTTCAATTACGTTATTAATTATTAGTTATTCAGGCCTCCTTGAGGTTGATGGCATAATTTTGCAGGGTTCAAGGGAAAGAGAACTTGGTCCTTTTAGGAAGCAAAAGTAGAAAGAAGTAGAAGAATATTCTAGAAATTAATCACAATATCTTAGCATTCAAGAGAATCAGTAGATCACTTAACCCAATTGTTTTTACACATCCTGATGTAAGAATTACTGAAGTAAATTTTTTCTGCATGTGTTTTTTAGGTTTTTAAAGCACTGGACCATTTTTCACTGTTTCCACCATCTCTTGATTTCTGACCATTGCTACCTTACACAGTGGTCCCACAGGATCCGTGACCTAGTTCACAGCTTGAAAGAACCCAAACAAACACAGGCAACTCCTCAAAACTAGGACGGTTCTTACCTAGAGCATCACACAAAACGTCTACACCACTAGACTTATCCATGCACAGAGAACAGAGATTTATAAGCTGCGAGACCTAACTCATCATCTATGAGTGTAATTTGTGCTCAGGGACTTCAACAGAAAGTCACTTGTAACATTTGCTGTTCCCAGCTCTGCCCCACTTCTGTTCTGAAGCAACAGCCACAGGTGAGCTCCGTGACCCAAAACAAAGATGAATTAATGTCTCTGAGTTTGTCACACATGAGCCAAAAATTTCCAAAAGGAAAATATTTGATCCTGTTCTTCATTCTTACTTTGAGTATTTACCATAGTCTTAAAAAACAGGAAAAAAAAAAAAAAAGGCAGTCATATAATAAATGTTGTTTTGTTTTGTTTCCTAATATGTAGAAAAAGTTCTTAGGGAACAAGTGCATGATGTACTTTGGGATTGGGCCTGAGCTATCCCAAGCTGGGCCTCAGATTTGGGCCTATGTGGTAGTAGGTAAGCCTGTGGCCCAGCAAGAAATTAGATTAAGGTGTGCTTAGTGTTAATTAGTGTAGTTATAGTGAATTTACGGTGGCTGCCTTAAGGTTGAGATTGTTTGCATTCTTTTCTGTCTGAATACCAATTAGAAGGCATCTGCAACTGTAAACTATTTGCAACTGTATTTAACCTGCCATTTTGAGACAATAAAGTCAGAACGCATGATGTAACCACCTTGGTCGGACCTTGTGTTGCTCTGTCCAGCTTCCCACGTGCTAGGTGGATCCCTGGCTTTATTGATACTTACTGCACAAGGCAGTAAGTTAATGAATACCATCCCAGTGTGTTCTGACACACCACTGCGATATTTTTAGTGATATAACTTCTTAGCTTGGCTATCTTTTCAAACTCCCATCTAGATGTTTGCTAACTAGTGTTCACTCTTGTGCCCTTTAGCTGAAATTCAATATATAGAAAGATAATTTTCTAGGGTTTTTTTATTATTATTATT
>VWYN01023504.1:0-11595 GCA_013400075.1 Hippolais icterina
AGGAATGAAAGGACCAGGATTTCCAGGGTGGTTTAAATTTTGGAAGTAGACAAGAAACCTACAGTGGTTTGGACTGGATTTCAGGTTTCTGGTTATTTGTTTGTTTTGTGGTTTGTTGGGCTCTTTCCACACAGGTAAGTGTGGAAAAAGATTGAATTAAATCCCACAAAGAGCATCTCTGCCTCTCCTGCACCTCAAGGTGTTTTAAATCTCCTGGGCAGCCTGACATCAGGCAGTCATGCCCAAATTCCACCAAGCCAGTGCACATCCAAGGACAACGCTGGGAATGGAATGAACTTCATGGTGATGTCTCTTTTCTAGTCTGTTCCAGCAAGGTGTTGCAAAATCTGAGAAACTTTGGGCAGGATGTAGGTGGTGTGAAGTGCTCACCTGTCTCAAGAGCAGAGTTAAGAATCTCTGCAGATGCACAGTGGAGGTGAACTGGGTCAGAACAGAGCGAAATTTCCTGCTAGCCTTGGTTATTACCACGTCCTCATGATGGAAAAGGTTCAAAGTGAGAATAATAATTTACGTTTTTTTGTAAGATCAGGGTGGATCCATACTTGTCCTCCTCCCACGCCCGTTATTAGAACATCAAAGTCAGGAATCAATAATTTCTGCCCAAGGGTATGCAGGATACTGATCCTCCTGTTCCTGTGGTGGTGATGACACCCTGCACACCCTCTGCTTGTCAGAACAGCCCTGTTGGATGTTGATTTCCTGGTGTCCACACAGCAACCAGCCTCACCTCGAAGGACCCTAAAGAAATGGTTTCCAAAGAGCATTTCCAAAGAGCATCCTTCATTTCATGGGTGGGCTATGGGAGGACGTGAATTTCCAAATCTGACACAAAGCTTAGCTGAAAACATCTCAAAATTTGTACCAGGTCTGTTGATTTTTACTTAAAAAGCTGTTTCAAAAAGCAGAGACAAAATAATGACCTATAAATTATTTCATTCAGTTTAATGAATCCAAGGATTTATTTTCCCGTTTAGAAATATATTTTTAACATTAGAAGCAAGAATTTTTCTAGGAAGTACTCTTAAGAAGAGTAGGATTTGACAATGCTCAGACAAATAAAAAATACAAATCTTGCTCTTCACGTCAATTAGTTGGATAATTCACTGCTGTATCCCTTTCTTCACAGAATATTACATATTTCAAATTATTCTGAGGATTTTTTTTAAGACAAAAGAATTGTTTTTACTCTTTTCCATAAGAAAATATAAAATGGCATAAATTAAGTATTATTTCTTGTTTTTTTTCAAAGGTTTAATTATGAGAAGCCCATAACTAAAATCAGTTAGTGGTTCTTTATGGGGACAATAAGCTAAAATCCTCACTTTAAATAATTATGGAATTACTCAGATGAAGCCAGTTTCAGCACTAGAAATTCCAACCAATAACATTTTCTTAACCCTTTTTCCCCTTTTCAGTAGTTTTTTTGCCTTTTCTCTCAAAAAGTGTCATCTGCTCGTGTTCTGTGGGCTCACAGACATGCTCTGAATTTTGCCTGACCAGTGTTTCTCTCCCTCTAAGGATAATGCAGCTCATAAAGCACTGAATTAAAGCTGTGGATTCACAACACATTTGGGAAGGAAATCTGGGTTAAAACAATAATTAAATCTGATCCACCCATTCTTTTTTTCATTGTAGATAATCACTTAATAAGTTATTCTGCCACCACTGCAGGTCTGCGTGATTTAATGCACACAAAGCACTTTTTTTTTTTCCTTTATGCAGAATTTTTCTGCATAGGTCCAGTGAAATGGAAGGTTGAGAGGACATAGGAGTATTTGATAAATAAAATATACATTTCAGCAACTGCTGCAGTGGGAAGGATTTGTAATTCAGAAGATGGTATTTCAGGCTTTAAGAAGGATAAAGAATAACACAAGAAGGAAATATTTTATCTCTTTGAGAAAGTTGACAATCTGGAGAATCACCACAGAAGATCAAATACCAAAATAATAGGCCTTCCAGAGCGTGCTGAAAGGCTTGACTTTATAAAACGCATTCACTCCTTTCTTAAAGATCTGTCTGCAAGACACAATTCATGTTTCTCTAGCTGCAAAAAAAGCTCACCAACCCTGGAACTGGTAAGGATGTGAGATGACTTCATGGAAAATGCTTTAGTTGTTGAGATGGGGTATATGGTTAAAACCAGCATGTTGGTAAAGGGAAATTCTATGAGGAAAAATAGGGAGAGAAGCCTAAAAAATCATCTGTTGAAATGTCTAGAGGGTAAAAAATTATATAAAAGCTGAGTGCTTTGATATATCTGGTAACTCTTGCCTACATTGCAAATGGATTATGAAGGTCTGGAGCTTTTTTAATTTACCAGAGATACAAATGAACAGAAGGCTAACTAAGGAATTCCTACTTAAAGGTGAATTTATCCCATTTTTAAACTCTGTGGAAAGACTGTGAGTATGAAAACCACGGGATCCCCTCAGGGAGTTCGTTCTAGAGTTTCTTTATATCTATTTTTCAGAACAGAAATAATACAATACAACAGTATAATACAATATATACAATAATAACAGTATAATACAATACTCTGCTGTATTAAGACAATTACACCTTTTCCTCTAACTTCATCTAACCTTTACAGATATCAATAATCACTTAACTGTTCTAGCAAACAAATGCAATAAGATTTTTTGAATTGCAAAGGTCACAAGGGGAGGAGTCTTGAAATTTTGAATTAAAGAGGAATAAACTCCACTATTATATTGCAGAGCAGGTAATGCTGGGAGTCCATATGACAAACAGCACAGGCAGAATTCTCATGAGTGAGTATGAAATTTTGCACGAGCACAATGTCCTCATTAGCATTTGGACCATCAAGCATACAGATGTTATTCCTAAAATATCTTTCCCAGTGTTTGCCTCGTTTATGGGTTCTGGTAAACAGTAAATCCAGGGAATTCATTGTGTTTATACAGTAGAGGTTTTTAGATTCAGCGTGCCCAATTACCAAAGAGAATGCAGTTGGGAAAACATTCTATCAAAAAAATAAAAAGCTATTTATTATGTTATTTCATGTCTTGCCACCATCTGTAATATCACAGGATCCCATGCAAAAAAACCCTTCTCCAATCACACCAGAATTTGGCTGATCCATTTCTCAGTGCTCAGAAAGCCAAGAACCAAGAATGTCTCTGATGAAGCTGCCTTATGTCTAATTATTTGTGGATAAAAACCGAGCTTCTAATATTGACATTTCTACACAAACTTGAGGAAAATTAGCAAGAGTGTTCAGATTATCTCAACAGATAAAAAAAAAGGAATATGTGGAACACGATGCTCACTTAGCCAGCAAGTAGCCAAACTGGAAGGCTGTGTGATAAATGACATTTTGAAATACACCCAGAAAGAAAAAATGGAAGAGGACTGTGTGAGTAACAGATATATGATCTTTGCAGAAGATACAATTTGGAAAACATATGTCTGCATTGCCTTTTTAGCTGAAAACTTCACTATTTTTTTCCCTAAAGGTTGAATTTCAGGTAGCAGGATGCAGCAAACTGGGAGAGATTTTTAGTCAGATCTAATTATGCTGTTGTAATAAGACTGTTCAACAACAACAACAACAATCCTCATCATCTACCTCCAACAAAGGGAAAAATTATTTTTGCTATAATTGTCACTTAGAATAAAAAAGCAGAGGCAAAATGTGGGAGCAGACATACACAGGAAGTGAAGATTCCTCTTCTAGTTGTTTGTACTCCAGCATTTGTAATGTTTATACTTTTAGATAAAAGTTTTACAGCTAATTACAAAGGAATGAGAAATATTATTTCTTAAGGAAGCTTTGTGTGATGTCTTTCCAGTGCTGATTTAGGGGGTGCTCTTGTACCTGGGAGACCCAGTGCTAATCAGAGGGTGTTAAAAATTTAGAATAAAAATTTTAAAATTTTAAAACTTAACATTTGGAATAAAAATTTAGCTCTATTTTTAATAAAGATTGAGTGGCTGCAGCCTGGCTGTGAGTGACAGCACCATGGTTTTGCAGCCATGCTCAGCTTGGATAGAGAAGAGCACCAACTCTTTTCCTCTCTCTCCAGAAGGTCTGGAAGCAGGAAAGGACAGGGGATGGTGAACAGGGAGTTCCCAGCTCTGCAGTCTGGGCAGGGAGAGAAACAGAACTCAGCATCTGCATCTCCCTGTCTCCCTTCCATAAATCCAGCTCTGAATGTTGATCATTTAAATCTCTGGGAAAAGGAGAAGGTATTTATAGCTGGTGTGCAATCTGGTTTTATTCAGGCATGAGAGCCTGGCTTCTACTTACTGGTGAACAAGGGGTATTTCAGACAAATATTTTTATCTTTTTATCTTTTTTAGCTTGCCATATAAATTCTCAATATTTTCATCTACACTGTTGACCGGAGACAAAACTTCGTGCTAAAAAAATGAAATTGTGACTGTCGTAACACTCATTATCTCATGGCAGATTCTGCACCAGATGTTTACAACTTCTATGGGCCAGTCAAATTAAATGTAGCTGGGCAGCCAATAAGGTACCTCTACCTTGCAATTTCTGGAAGATACAAAAAATGGTTTATTTGGGGTTTAGCAAAAGAAGGACAGAAAGTCGTGTCAGATGTAAAGATAATTTATGATGTAGGCTTTTCTTGCATAATAATCATGTAATCAGGTGATTGTTGGAAAAAAAGAGAAAAAAACAGCTTCCAACTTTATTGTCTAGGGGATTAAAAAAGTCTTTCTCTTTTGCTATTGATAGCTTTATTTTGTTTTATCTAGGATGAAACGATTTTCAAACCACAGTTCCTTTCTGTGGTATTTTTATGCAACTGGAACGCTGTATTGTTCTTTGTTGTGACAGGCAATATTTCAAGTAATAAATTGTTGGTCTCTTCCAGCCTAGGTGCCATTCTCCATGTGATCTCACATAATGACTAATTTAGTAAGAGAGTTCTTAAAGTGTTTCTCATCTTGAAAATGGTAGTCAAAAAAGAAATCTCTTATTTGGTGTCTCCCCCGTTGATCATTCTGTAGAAAACCTCCCTTCTGTAGCAACTTTTATTCCACTTTGATTATTTTGAAGGTACACAAATAATTTCTGCTTGAATTGAATTAAGCGGGTTGCAAATGCAAAGGTTCAGTTTATATTTCACTCACTTATTTATATTCACAAAGTAATCTTCTACTCCCTGCATAATTCTGCACAGTCAGTGAGCCAGATAACAATCCACATCAGGAAGTTTATTGGATTGTGGTTTAAGTGTATCAAAGACATTATTTATATTTAAAATTTAATCAAAAATTGTTCTCTTGCACTCTTTACATAGTATTTACAATTTACTATCTTATACTATTTACATACTACATTATTTACATACTATTTACATACATATTACATTTTTCAGGTTTTTTAAGGTATTATGAGGCAGCCACTCTTCCGATGCTAAAAAATTCTGCAGGGATTTTTCTTTATCGTAGTAATAATTCAAGAAAGAGGAAACCCTCAGTGGAGAAAGACCTTGGAACAGCTCAGGGAGACCACTGCCAGGTGAAGAATTGGGAAAAAAATAGGGAAAGACAGGTGGGCAGGCCTGATAAAATGTGGAAGAGTCACTGGAGGAGGAAGGGAGGAAGAGATTACAAAGATAACACATCTAGGAGATCAAATCTCTAGGACAGCTCCTTTGTTATCAAAACCAAGCTTATAATTATAAAAAATGTAAAGGGGAAAAGTGTTGAAAAAAAAAAAGACCCATTACAGCTCATTAGAAAATGTTGTCTGGGCATTTCAATCTTTTTCGTGCCTTTATTGAACATAACATTTCCTGAATTATAAAAATCTGAAGAATTAACTAAAAGAGTTAATGGGTTCATGTGGAAGTCTTGAATTTGAAAGATGAAAATGAGGCTCAGGAAAATCTGTTTCTAAAATTTTTCTCAAGAAAGCAAATCTACTTCTGTGAGGAAGTCCATCAGCTTTAGACACTGTCAGGTCTGGAGGAACGACCTCAGTCCTTCCCATATAAATTCCTTGCCACAGATTTTTAAATGAAGAGCGTTCTGTCATGAAAGCAAGGAAAGGTTTGAAGAACATTAAAAAGGGTCCTGAGATGCCTTCACCATTGCTGAGACAGGTCCAAACCCATCTCCTGTCCCACACGTGGCAGGAAGGGAGGGATTGTGGCATTGCTGTGGCGTTTTTCTGCAGCATTTGCCACATTTCTGGGACAGAAAGTCCATGGCTACGATTCCTACGTGTGTTGGTGTTCACAGAGGAAATGAATTTGCAGGGACTGTAGGAACCAGGAAATCAGCTGGTGGCTGGGAAGGCTGAGTTTTTGTGCTGGTGGGACTTTGGGGACAGTTTCCCTCCTTTCTTCCCTCTGGCAGGATGAGGCACGAGCGTGGCTCACTTGGATGGAGTGGGAGGCTCAGCATCAGGACAGAGAGAAAAATCAGACTGCTAAACAAGCCAGAGGAGGGCTGGAACAAGGAGCCACACCTCGGGAGGTGAATAATGTGTTTTTGCTCTGAATGTGACAGGTTTGACTGTTCTGTCCTCTCGCTCTTTTGGTCTCTTTAAAAATTAACAACTATGAAGAGAAAGAGATGAAAGAATGTAGCAAGCAGGATTCAGGTTTTAAACTGGCAGATTCATGGGGGCATTTTTATTTCTCAGAAGCTGAGTTAATACTGCTGACTCCCTTTAGACATAAAGTCCTTTAAGTTATATTTGTGGACCAAAAGGAGACTTTTATTTATATTAAGTCTCCCAGATAATGTTTACTCTGTGTGTGTGTGTGTAATAAATTTTGTGAAAAATCAAGGCCATGGGAATCAGTATTCAGTTTTATTTCATCACTGGATGATAGATGACCTGGCAAACATGGAGCAGAGGGGTCTAGAGGAGCTTGTGGGGACATAAAAATGCTGTGAAAATAAGACATTCTGGAGATTTGGTGTAATAAATACCAGGACCACGTTTTCTGCCATCTGTACAAACTGGTCCAGTGGTCAAGGCCTGATGAGTATTTTGGTCATGTAATAGTGAGAATAAACTGAAAACCTTTTCAGATCAGAGCTGATTTCTCCTCTCTGTCTTCCCAGAAATGTTCTGACAGGAGGGACAGCAGCTGTAGAGTTTCACAGCTTCTTCCTTAGTGAGATGGGACAAAAGAATAGATAAGAAATGCCTACAGATCTGATGTACATCAGTTCAGGTCTCCTGTTTTGCCAGATGTTTCTCAGTTTTGTAGTTTAACAGACTTTAAATGCTCTATGAAGATCCTGGAGGTCTTTCACTTTCTTTTGTATGGTAATAATCAATAACTTAGATCCAAATTGGATCCTGAGAAAGCTATTCCACTTCTTTTATGGCCTTTAAAGGCTGAGAGGAGGAAGTTATCTTAATCTTTACTGTTTTGTGCACTATTTTTCAGGGTTTCCCTGTCAAAATACACTGCTTTTAAAGTGTTTGTTCCCCACAAAGGACATTATTCTTTTTATTATGATATGAATATAGTTTTAAAACCTATGTCATTTGATAGAATTCCTAACATACAACACACAAGTCAGAGTTCCTTTGGAGAATGAAGATGGGAATGTTTGTTTTCTCTTTATGTTTGCATATAAAAGCATTATTGACAGAGTTTGATTTTTTTTCATTAATTCAGATGTTTGTATTCAGCAGCTTGCTCTCTGGGTCTCTGCAAGGATGCAGTGAGAATTGTAATGAAGGAATTGCTAAACTGGATAAATCTTTGGGTCACAAGTACAAAAGTAATGACCTTTGAGGTCACTCCATCCGCTGCTCGAGTTGGGGAATAAGAGTTAATATGAGTGAGAAAGCAAAATTTCCTGTTCTTTGAGCCATCACCTCGGGCTCCTCAGCCAACTGAGCTGGTAGAGACCCAGACCATGATGGAGGCATTGCTTAAATTTGACCTAAACTCAGTCCTGTCTTCTGTTGGAACTCTGAATGTGAAAACTTCCAGCTTTCTCAATTTAAGGGTGCTAACCCTAAAGTAAACACCTCGTTTGACTTAAAACCTTGGAAAAGGCTTCAAAAACTGAGAGATAGCACAGGAACAGTGTGTGTGGTTTGGATGGTATTGTGTGATCTCACAGGGTGAAAAACTGAGATTTGGGGTTTTGGTGTGTGGTGATCTATGGGAGCCAAGATGGAGAATTGTGAGTGTGAGTCAGTTGTCTTTTTTGCATCTTCTTCCTTCTTCTTCACAGATCTGGGTGATTTTCTATTATTGGGTGAAAGAAATCTGCATTGTGGATTTCAGATGATCACAATTGGGTTAGAAACATAAATAATATAGACATCAACTGTTTATTGGATAACTGGGACTTAAAAAGCCTGGAATAGACACCATTTTAGTTCACTTTCTCAATTGTTAGAGAGAGCTCACATCTCAGAGTTTGTAATAGATAAGGATAATAAATTTCAGAGTGAGACTGCAAAGAGATAACGTCTCCTGAGTTTTATTCACCCTGACCTTGGAGCAGGAAAGAGCCAGGATCTCNTTGACACAGAGAACATCAGAAAGGTTTTATTTACAATCTTTTTGCTTCTTATATAGCATGCTTTGCTAAAAAAGGGATTCATTGGTCAGCAGGACTGACACCTCTTTCTATTGGTTAAGTAATAGGAAACAACAGCTGGGGAAGATTGTTATGAGAGAAAAGCACTGTTTACCTAGAGATGTTATGAGAAAATAGTTATTTTACAAAAGGATGTTTTGGGAAGAGAAAACTGTTGAAAGTTTTCCCTTGGGAAGGAGCTAGCAATGGTTGACAAGCTGAAATTCTCTCAGGCTCAGAAATATCAAGCCCACACGTGCACAGGAGTAAAGGGGTCATGACAGCAAGGGAGTGCAATAATCACCCATTCCTGTCCCAGCGGCTGCTCCAGACCTTTCCTTTATGAACAGGGCAAATCAGGGAAGGCATGGAAATCTCTGAAAGTGCCACTTCCATTCTGCAAGGATTCCTTTCCTAACGTGATGAACTGTTATAGATGATTAGAGGCCAATTCAAAATAGCAGGATTTATTTAGTAAAATTTCTAACACCAAAATCAAAGCCACAATAAAAACGGGACAACAATCGATCTAAAGTTGGGTGGACCGAGTGGCGGTACAAAGGTACCCTCCGAACTCGACCACACCGGCCAGGTTTCAGACTGGGGGTTTTATACAGATTTTTCACCCTAAGGCAAAGTCTATTGAAAGTCCAGGTCTGCATGTGTTTCTCAATTTTTCTAAAAGGAGTTCCGTCTGTATGAAAAGAGTTTTTGATAGTCCTTCCTGGAACTCATCTTGGGAGGGGTGTTCCGATCGTCCCGGATCTCCACCAATATGGATATCGGATGTTGAGGAGCTGTGAAGTGGGGGTCCACCCTTGATGAATGGGCCATCTTCCAGCTTGGCCTTGTCGTTTCAGTTGCAAATGTGTTTGCCTGCTCTATGGATTCTGGAATCTTGGAGACGCCTTTGGGTAGCTTCTTATTAGTAGACTAATTCATAATACAATATTTCATACATGAATTTATCTAATACATCTATTACATGAACCAAAGGAAAATGAGAGCAGTATCAGAGATCTCTCCCTCTCTCTTTCCCTCCTCTTTCCATGCTCTGGATGTCTGCAAGGATGCTCCTCTCCAGCAGCACCCTGGGCTGGTGCCAGGTTAAAGTGGATATTGTAGCCATGGCTTCATGTTCTGAGGGCCAAGAATCTGTAAGTCAGTTACCAAATCAGCCATTCCGCAGTTAATTTTACTGTGTTCATTTGCAAACAGAAGGAAAATCCTCAGCCAAGGGGAATTTCCTGTTTTAGTCAGGTTTCCATGTAGTGTACTCTTGAATGAATTTCTAAATTGAGTAGATTGAAACACCAGAATCAGATATAGTGACCATGGGAAAATTGTGAAAACTGCTATTTACAGTTTAAATATATATATTTTTTCAGATATTTGCAAATATTACCTAAATTNATTGTGAAAACTGTGAAAACTGCTATTTACAGTTTAAATATATATATTTTTTCAGATATTTGCAAATATTACCTAAATTCAGTTGGTGGGCAAGAGGATAAAATTTTTTTTTGCCTGCTCAGCTGTTATACTCCAGTTCCTCTGTTTCTGCTGGAAAGTTATTTAAATTATTCATAGCTTGATAGATCTGAAAATCAGAAGGGACCATTCTGATCTCATATTCTGACCCTCTACATAACACAGGCCAGATTTCTCCCAGCAGTTCTAATATTGACCCTATAACTCATGCAGTGCAGGAAGATATTCTGGTTTAGTTTGCTCTTGTATTTTCAGTGTTTGAAGGGCATGTCTGAAGTTAAACTATGGTGGATAAATGATTTCCTGCCTCATCCTTTTCATCTGCAGGCATTACATATCTAGAGCTTTATTATCTGTGTTTGATTTTTATTTATTGTTATTGTTTTTAAATTTTTAGGACAGATTCACATGATTTTAGGTTTCTTATTTCCATCAGATTTGAAGATTGGTGCCTACATTATACATTTGTAGGTCTGACCCTACTTACTTCATCTCTCAGAAACATAAAGTGCTAAATTATTTCTTAGTTAAATTATTTAGCCTGGAAAAAAGTGTGTTCATGTTACCTCTGACTTTGGGTGCCAGGTTGAAACCACAGAATTGTGGTCCAAGAGTGACTCAAAGGAAGAAATCAGAGTCTCAGGTATTGTCTCAGGAGTCAAAACCTTCCCTGTAACTAAATTTCCTCAGTGGTTAGAAAGAAACAGGGATTTTTAGATAATCTAGTTGTATCTGAGTGTCTTGGTTTGCGAGGGCTGTAGGAAACTGACACTGCTTTTATCAGTGATTTAAATCGTGAACAATTATCTGATTTTTAGAAAAAAGATACAGCTGTTTTTTATGGAACTAAAATCTTTTACACTGACCTTTTTAAAATGAAATATCATAACTGTGGTTAGCACTACTTGGTGTACAGATGTGCTGGGAATGAGGCAGGGATTCAGTGGGAGAACAAACCCCACAATTTTAGTTATGTAGGTGATATCATAACCTGGACGCCATTGGGTGGCATTGAAACTGGCATAGAAATTCAATATTTTATCCTCAAAGTGGATTATAATTCATTGGAGACAAAGAATTCAGAATTCAGGTGCTGCCATCAGGCAGGGGCACTGCAGTGGCAGAGCAGCCTGTCAGAGACTCTGGGAGTGCTGCCTGTCACAGGAGTGAGTCCTGCATTAATCCTGAAAGAAACTGAGGACTCAAAATACTGAAACAATGAAATAAATCCACACCTGAAATATTTAAAGGGGGACAATTAAGATAAAAACTGCAACTGGAATAAATCTTAGGTATGTTATGATCTTGGGACTGTAAGTCACGAAGAAAAATATAGAACTGACTTAGTTTTCTACTAGGTATATCTTTGCAAGAATTTTGGTGATAATATTGTTCTTCTGATTGTTTATGTTCAAATCTCATTTAATTGTTCTCCTTTTTTGTTCCTCCTCCCCTCCCCCTTTCAGATATGTTACCTCTTTCATTACTGGGTATGCCAATTATTTTATTTTATTTTATTTTATA
>VWYN01023504.1:11660-49566 GCA_013400075.1 Hippolais icterina
TTTATTATTTTACTTTATTTTACATTACTTTATTTTATATTTCTGAATGTCAGTCCAGCCTCTTTCTTCCAAAAGTAGAAAATGGACTCAGTAGTGCAGAACGCAAGTATTGATGCCAGTAATGAATCACGTAATTAAAATTGCAAGTAGTACAAAGCACAATTTCAACCTATTAACCTGGATTAGTGTGCAAGGGAGAATTTAAATCTCATTTACTTCAAAGGTAATAGAATTATTAGTGAATTCTTAGTGAAACTTTTGAAGGATTTTTCATGAGGTGAAAACTGCCCAGTGTCTTGTTTGGAGAACTGCAGCACAAAATACGAAGTACTAAAGGTGCAGTGAGCACAAAGTTGGAAATAGTGTGTAGGGAGGAAGAATTATTGTTTTGTCAAGTCCTGTACAACTTTGAAGGACGGAGTGATGAGTGATATTAAAATTCAGTAACGTTCCAGCATTGTATTGCATGGGAAAATCATGGCTATTTCTTCTAGAGGTTACCAATGGTTCTGAAGATCAAACAGCGAATTTTGGTGACAGGATGGCCACAGCTGTCAGGATGGTTTAGCAGTTGGAACACCACATTTAATTTTGTCACAGGCTAAGGAAGATGTTTCCAGGTGAAATGGGAAAATATCAATATTGGACCTTAAAGAACCTGCTAATGTTTTCATATTCAACTTACAGAGCTTCAAGAAAGAACCAGGATTGGAATGGGTCCAGAGAAGAGAAGGGAGGTGGAGACTGAAAGACAAAATTTCTAGAGGATTCATCTGTTCTGTATGAGATTGTTGAAGTGCAGAGGGGCTGCATGGTTCTGGGATTAGATTGATGCCCAGAAATTCCAGTGGGAATCAACAAGTCTGGGTAAAATTTATAACTCATTCAGTAGAACCCTGCTGTGTTTTGATCCCTCTGTGTGAAAGGAGAGGTTGTTGGTTTGTACCATTCAGCGTATTTACATATACTGAGTGAAATTCTAGTCAGAAATGTGTTAATCTTGCTTTTCCCCAAAGCAATCTTAGCTGATCTTACCAGTGGAGTTTTTTCTGGCTTTGGGGTGTTTTTCCTCTCTTTTTATCTTGCCCACAAACTGTGTTGCAAGAACAAATTATAGCTTGTCATTACCTCCAAGAAAAAAGTAAAAAAAAACCTGATATGAATGAAAAAGGAACGTTTTCAAGTGAGCCTTTAAATTTCAGGGTTATCTTTCAGTATCATCAAAGTAAAAAAAAAATAAATCCACTTTCTTGTTCTATTTTCTCCAACAGTAGAACATCAAATTATAGATCTGTTTGAAAAAAATATAATATCAGAGCATCTGATTTTAACAAGCTTCAAGACTTATACTCTTCTTTTTTCTGGTAGAGGTTAATGAATTTTGGCATTTTATTAGTAAATATGTCCTTTTGTTATAAATTGCTGTGCAGTCACTGTTTGGTCTGTTGACAATAATTATATTTTTTGTGATTAATGCTGTATTTTCACTGTATAACCCATACCTCCAGCTGCCTGTATCTCTGCTTTGTGTGCAGATTTGTAGGTATTTTGTTCATGATGATCATTTTTCTTTCATAAGTGAAATTTATGTCTCATATCCTTGAAGTTACTCTCTTACAGGAGCTCAGTTAAGAGGAAAGAGTTCTGGTCTGTATTTTAATTAATATATGCAAAACACTTTACTGGAAACCCTTTTATAACACGCAGAAAACAAGATGTGTCTTAAGAATAACAGTTTTCAAATTTATGCTTCTACATAATGTTATTTATCAGCATTATTTAAAACTGTTATTAATAATTATTTACAATTATTATTTATAATAATTATAATAGTTATAATAAATATTTATATTGTTATTTAAAGTAGTAATTTTAGCAAGCAAATACTAAATTTATTAGGAAACCTGAAGCAGTTTGGATATGATATTCATCTCAGTTTAATGCGATTCCCATTGGTGATTCACTAGCTAAACTTAGAAATATTTCCATTAATATGATTTTGCATAATCTGGTGATTAATAGCAGATTTTCTATTTTAATATGGGAGAATTCTTTACAGTCTAAGTTGGTGTCAGAATTTATAGAGGCTAAAGTGAGTGCTTATTACAGCAGTGACTTGAGTTAATGCAATAAACCCACAGAGGCTGCGCTGCATTAGGGCACAAGATGCTCCTGAGTGGGCTTTTCTTGGAAAAAAAATTAAATTCTTATGACAGCACTCTTATGACAGCACTTTATGACTAAATTTCATGGATATTTTTTACCTCAAACACATCTAAAATATTTGTGTAATAGTAACACTTATAGGACGTTTCTGTTGCGTTCTTACTTCTCGGTAAAACGCATCACTGCTTGAGTCTGCTGAAATTTGTAAAGGATGAAACATTAAATTTGCTGCATAATCCCAAAATTGATGAATTGATGTNTAATTTTTCTTGATGGTAATTGCACTGCCCTTTCTCACTGTAACCACAGTGAACACTGTAATTTACGTGTTAAATGCTGTTCCTACTGCTTCCATCCCTCCCTGGTGAAACTGGGATAGCAACACTACCCTACAGAGTTGACACGTTTTCTTATTATAGCTCCTGTGACCTTTATTCTACCTGTTGACCTGCATCTCTCAGAGCAAACCAGAATATTTCATTTTCAATGAAACTTTGCATTTATTGCTTAAAGAAGTAAGAGATATTAGAGTTGAAAAATGATTTCATTAACCAAGTAAAGCTAATGACAGAGAACATGAGGAAGTTATCCTTAACGAGTCAATGGGTGAGTGTTTATCCCAAATTCAGTTCCTATTTTTGTTCCACTCTTCTTGACTCTGGGTTTTTTTCCTAACCTGCCTGTGCTGCAGCTTCTGGTGTGTGACAAGGACACCACACAGTACTGCCAGGCTTGAAGCTTCTCTCTGCTCTTCCTGGGCACACACAAAGCTCCAGAACTGGAGTTAGGACTGGGAGAGCCTGAATTCAGGCTATTCAAATATTTACAGAAACGGCTCTACGCTATCTCAGTACCTCCAAACAGATCAAGCTGGGTTTTGTTTGCTACTACCTTAAACAGCTTCCAAAAGCTAGGGAGAAATTATTTGCTGTACACTCAGAGGTGCTGAGGTCAGGGGTGTTTTTACACACACACACACACCCCAGCCAAGGAAAAATCAGATATTCTGTCAGAGCATTGACACAAGGTGAGAGCAGCCTTCTATCTCACACAGCTTTCATCGTGAGTGCAGGAACTCTGAGCTCACAGCCAAGATGCTCTGGATCGTTCCTCCAGTGACCATTTAGGAATTCTGGCTCCCAGGCACCAAAATTAACAGGCAGAATTAACCCTTCCTTCCCCTCATTTTGATTTGTAATTCTGCTGGGCTTTACAGAATTATTTTAAAAAATAAGCATTGCCAGGTGCATAAATTAAGGAGAAATCGCAAATATTCAAATTCATTCATCAAGCAGACTCTGAATCATTCCAACTCCAGAGATCCCCAGGAAAAGACTCTTTTGGGCCAGGAATAAACTGAGAATGGAATGTTTTTGATGAGCATTAGTCATGAGGTACCTGTTTCTGTTAGTGCCTGGTGTCTCTCTCTTTGCTGTCTGCTCTACTCCTGCTGTCCTGCCTTGGGGATACTCTTTAGCATAATCTGGCAGTTCCAGTTCTCTTCCTGTTCTGTGAGCAATTTCTTTTAAATCTTCAACAGTCTCAATATACTCAGTATTTTTAGTTCAAGAGGATGAGCAATTTCTAGGGCATTAGTAAATGCCTCTTTTTTTTTTCCTCTCTTTTTTTATTAGTCATGTTCCAGATGCATTGAATAACTTTCAAAACAAGGCTTGTCTCCACTTAACAAAGTTAAATTCATTGAAGCGCTTCCTGTTACTTGGAGAAATAAAATTACTGAAACTGAGCTAAATGCCTGACATCATTGTTTCCAGGGGTAAAATCCTTGTAAATAGTTGTTACCCAAGTTTTAACTATTTCTTTTGTCCTTTTGTCAAAAATTGCTGGTTTGCTCTAAATATCATCACATCTGTTATTGTTATTATGAGGAGTAGTAGTAGTAGTATTGATGATAATAATAACTATTAAAGCTGCAGTCCTGAAGTGCCTTTTTTTTTAAGTAAAAGTAAAGGCAAAGCTCAAGGAAGGTGTTATTTCTTGCAAAAATGATTACAACAATTGAACAAAAATGTTGCTGACTGAATTTCCCTGTATGGGTCCTTTATCCCCCACACTTGGTAGTTTGTAAATCTAATATTTCTATTATTTCACAAAGATGTGTCTTCTACCCATAATCCAGTACTATTTTTTCTCTCCTTTAGGAGTTTTTGAAAGCTTCAACAACTTGATGATGCTTTTTCTGGACTATTTAACTACTGTCACAAAAATTTAGCTTTCACTTGGAACCATTTTGGGTAAGAACAATTTAAATAGCAAACTAAAAATGTTCTTTATTTCAAAAACCTGTCTCTCTGAGGGAGGAAAAGGCAATTAGAATGGTTTTGGTTCTGAAGTTTTTGGAGGTCTCTATAGTGTATCCCAGCATCTGGGGAGCTCTGCCCTGTTAAGTGGAGCTGTGTTTGGGTTTGTATCTCTGCTGTCTTTTCCAGCCTGTGCCATTTTGCAATTGGACTCAATGATCTCAAGACTTTTTCCCAGCCTAAATAAATCTCTGATTTTATGACCTAGTGAGGCTAATTAAAATTGCTGGGTCTTGTTTTAATGTGCATGATGCATCTGTGGCACCAAAAAGAAATGTGTTTCCCCAAAGAAAAGGAGGGAGACAGGCTGAGCTGCCCTTCTCTATGTGGGAATTGATGTGTAAGTGCTTGGTTCTGTCCTGTAAATTGTCTGCATAAACCACAAATTCCAAAGAAGAGAGGCACACGTGGAGATGAGACCATGGCAGTGTTGTCATTGAATGAAAATTCATCAGAGAGCTTTAGTTAGTTATCTTAGCTCACCAAAAGGGGGATTCTTCCACTATTGGATAGCATTGTCATGGAGAAAATATGTGGGTAATACCAAAATCAAGTTATTGTGGTTTAGTCCCTTTTTAAATCACAATTACTTATAAATGGAACTTGTCAGTTGGACATGTGGATGGGTGTAGTCAGAAATCCAAACCTGTTACACAGCTAAAGGCCACAAAAGTACCTTCGTCATCATTTTTTACCTGCTAGTTACATCTGTTAGGAGGGCAGCACTTCTGAGTGAGAGCTAAATATCAAATCCAATCTGATCATTGGAACAGTCATTTCTGCTTGTTGGGTTAAGATGGTGGGAATTACCCTAAATCTGTCTCCACGAGGCAATTGTCCACAACCTTTATTTAAAACTGGAGGATCTAGTTAGAGGAAGGTGTAATGGATGGCCACCTCACCTTCTGTGTGTGCTCACCTGTGATACAGGGCTGACTGTGCCTCTGAGGTGACAGCAGAGTTACTGCAGTTATTGAAGAGTATTTTCACACCAGTAAAGTTCCAAAATATGTGCTGGGAATTTTTACATTATGCTCTTTCTGTACAGAGCTGCGTTTACAGGAGTTAAAATACAGATTCATCTACAAATGTTCAAATACTCTGGATTGATTGATGGTCAGTTTGGAACAATTTGGTTGATGGTTTTGTATGACCCCTGGTTACTTTCTTCGTTTGGCTTTCAGACACTCAGATTGTTTTAGAGCTGCTTCCTCAGTGAACATTTATGCCAGATATTGTTTCAAGAACAGGAAGGTGAAAGATGAGAATGGTTTCATGGGCTCTTAGTTGTCAATGATGGATCATTTTGTGGAAAACAACAAACTTAACTCTGTTAAGAAGTTCTGCATAGCACAGGCTTGTACAGCATAGTTTGGGGCTGGGTGAAGAGTCAAACCCTACAGGTGGGGATCTGGTTCTTCTCCCTGGCACAGAGGGGTGTCCAACAGGGGATCAGCAGTTTGCTTGTGCTGGCTGTGCTCATCAGCACCTCACTCCTGCACTTATCCTCCAGCAAACAAGGCCTGCCTGTCGGCAGCTGGCTCAGGCCATCACTGCAGATGTCTGAGGTAACTGCAGGTCCTGGGTTAAAAGTAGAGACAAAACAAATATCTTTTCTGAGAGTGACATCAGCTCTGAATGTGCCCCCAGGATCTGGTTGTCACTGCACTGGGTACACAGAAGGTCAGTTTGGTACAATTTATTTCTTCCCACCTCTGTTTCCATCCCTTCCATGTTCACAAAGGAATTTTAGGCTCCCTCTGGACTAACATTTTGAAAGCTGTAAATTCTCTGTGATATCACTCAGCCGCACAGTTTTCCTTGGTGCATTTTATTAAAGGTTGCTAGGGATGTTCCAGGCTTGGTGCATCTGATTCACTAGAAATGCCTAGAAAGAGTAGGTGTATCCTGCTATTGTCGCCTCCATTTGGCTTGACTCAATGAGTCTGGAGTTAAAATTACGTTAATGGGGTGGGCTTGCCCAAACAGAAAAGCCTGTGGGTGAGGGCTCAGGGTTTTAAATAGGCTGAAGTCCTCATTTGGTTTTTGTTCCCTGAAAAATGATTTGAGAATTGTCCACGTATTCTGTAAAAATATGAAAATGTTTTCGAAGATATAGAGGGACTATTGAAATGTAAATCTCTAGTTTATAGATGAAAAATTACATAGAGAGTGTAAATAATTTCTATAAAAAACTAATGAACTTTGTATGCTATTGCTACCTTTGTTCTCTAAAAGTGCACTGTGGTTCCATGTTCTGTCCCTTTCATCTGGCTGTAAACACAATCTTTCAGAAATATAAATACTATTTTTCTCTTTCCAGATCTGTCAGTAAAAGGGCTGAAAATGCATTTCATGCTAAAGAATCACTTAAACTTCACTTTCTTTGTTATCTTTAACTCTTTCCTCCTCCCCTCTCCCAATCCTTGATTTTCATTTATTTATTTATTTGGGGGGAGGTGGATTTGCCCTGCTTTGCACAGCTGTGGTTGTCACATAATGTTTCCTTTCATCTGTAAGTTTTCAAGTATTCTGCTCCTCTCTGAGGTCTGGTGAAAGCTTTACAACGTGGCCAAGTATTACTTGTCCATGTAAATGCTGACTCCGCCAAACCGAGGATAAACCCACACAGATTTCACAACTCAACAGTAATTTCCCTTTGGAGTGTGACATCCTCGCTGAGAAGGTGAATCTGTACAAGCAGCCAGGCAGGCTGTGAGAGCCAGCGCTGGGGGAAAAGAAGATATCAGTGTGACACTTCTGCAGAAACTCAGTTGGTTTGAGAATAATAATGAGGAAGAATAAACAGAGAAGTCCCCACCTGGGTCCTGCTGAATTAGGCTGAATTGCCTCTTGAGGAGTGTGCTTTTTGCTCCCCACTGCTGAAGTGCCACGTGCTCTGGAGCAGGAGACGAGGCTGGCGACAAAAAGGTTGAGAGCTGAACACAGAGGAGTATCTGCATTTTGCATAAACTCCCTGCCTTGATCTCCCCTGAAACACAACAAGTGCAGGAAACTTCTTGAAAAGGTTAACATTTGTTTTGTACTAGTCTAGACAGCCAGATGTGATGGTTAAAGAGGTACAAAACGGCCTTTGCTGTGGTAAAGTTTTGTGTTATCTCTTACCCTTGCCGCTCTTGACACGGGAGGGAAAATTCTTTTGTAAAATTCCCTTTGATATGAGAGGGGAATTAACAGTTACTGGAAAAAGGTTTGGGTAAAATAGAATTTTTTTCAATGTCGTATCTTTCTTGCATTACTAATAGTTGCCAAGGAAACCAGCAGAACTCTAAAGTCTTCTGCTAGAAAGGCGGTTATGGTTATAAAAACAAGGTCATTTCCAACTGTGCCTGCAGATTATAAAAGTGCTAGTGGGGACCTGCCGTGGGTTCTGTTCTGCATATTGGTGCCTGTTAAGTTCAATTTCATTTAGATAAAAAAATGTTTATCCTGGTTAATAGTAAGTGAGTTTTGTTTGGGAGGTGTTTGGTTGGTTTTGGGGTGTGGGTTATTTTTTTCTTGGTGTTTTTCTTCTTTTTTTTTTGTTTTGTTTTGGTTGGTTGGTTTTTTGTTTTGGTTTTTTTTTTGGGTTTTTTTGTGGGTTTTTTTGGGTTTTTTATTTGGTTTTTTTGGGTTTTTTTTTTGTTGGTTTGTTGTTTGGTTTGGTTTGGTTTGGTCTTTTTTGTTTGGTTCTTTTACAGTAAACAAACCCTCCAAATTATTCTGATTTACCTCAAGAGAAATTCTTGTACACTGAGGGTGAAAGTTTCCTGTCTGGATTGTCACATTGCTCCAGAAGCTTCTGTTAGAATCCAGGATCTGTCAATCTGCTGTGCTTTCTTTTCCTGGTGAAAGTGGATTCCATTCAGGAGTTTTACCAACCTTTTAATGCGATAACAAAGTAACTTGTAGCTGTCTTTGTACATGAGCTGTAATTATTTTCCAAGAGGTTAAGCTTGGCTCTTTCATCCACAAGGGCACTGCTTCTTATGTTTTACGTTGTCCACCCTCGTCAGGCACAGCTCTGAACCTTGGCACATCCATCATCAGGCTTCCAGGGAAAAAATGCCAACATTTGTAATAAATCTTTTTTAAGGAACAAATGCTTATGAACTTTCTCTCCTGTTGAATTTACAGGTCTGACGTTTATTACCTCCCTGATTTCAGCAAAAGCCGAAGGAGGAAATTGATTTAGGATGAAAACAGGTAATAATAGCTTGATTAGAATCATTTTCAGCTTCAAAGGACCCTCATGTCCTTCTGCGTAAAATAATGATCATAAAATCAATTTGTGTATCTCTGATTCCTTTTTTGCCTTTTCTGAAGGTGATGTTCTTTGCAAAGGACACATTAGTCATGGTGTTTTACTGCTTTGAATAGCACTTCCATTTCTGATTTGCTTAAATGTTTTAGTTTCCAAGCTCAAAAACATTCAAGTTGTTAAGACAATCAGAAATGATTGACAACTGTGAATACTTCTTCCAGAAAGTGCCACAGACAATACACTAATTTCTGGTCTTTAACCAAGCTGTTTCTGGCTGTCACCAATCCCACACACTTTACAATTTACTCCTGGGTAATTTAATTTAATTTTTGTCTTTTTTTTTTTGTGATGGAGAGAACAAATGTGATGTTTAGAGAGGCAGCAGTTGAAAGTTATCTGGGACTCCTCATGTTGTTAGTGTGACCAAACTGTGTGCAGATGTATCTCACTACATCACTGTTGCTTCTCCCAGGATTGTTGACAGCATCTCCTGGAATTTATGAATTTCCCACACTGAACTCCAAGTCCTTCAGCCTCTGAGGCAGCTTGCTTAAAAAGTTCTCTGTCTAGGAAAAAAAAAAAAAAAGGTGATGTTGACACAGTCTGTGTGTCACATTTGTAATTCTCAGCAGAGGGAGGTTAAAAGAACTTCATGCTGGCATCCACTGGTTTTGTATTTTGAATAAAAGGATTGGATTTGAAATTTGTACAGTTATTAGTACAATAAAAAAGAATTTTTAGCTGTATTTCTGTTGATGACACTCATCAGTGTTACATCTCAGTATTTTCCACTTGGGAAATATCTTCAAAAGGCAGGTAAGTGTTGTTACTTATTACAGGATAATGAAAAGTAGCTACAGAAGATTCTGGTGTGACCAAAAACTTTGGGGAAAAGGTTGAAGGGACAAGCTCCAGTTCTCTGGTTCCCCAGTGTATCTGACCTTCTACCACCAGTGAAGCATTAGAAATTATTTCAGAGGAGAACAGTGGCTGGCAGAGGAAAAACTTTTCACACATCTGAAAGCAAAGCACTCTGTCACAAAAAGTTCAAATGTTCTGAAGTTCAGTTCTTGAGAAGCACAAAATGGTTTTGTCTGGGCTTCTGATACTTTAATTTTTATCTATTTAATATTTAAAGAAATGTGCCCTGATGCTTTTGCCATTGTGTTTTGATTCTCAGTGCATGTTCCTGTGAATGAACTAGTGCAATTTTGACCTTTTTTCATATGCATTTGGTGGTGCAGGCAGATTACAGACTAAAGTTACTGATTGTGATTAGGTGATTTTAAGTCTCAATATTGTTCTTATCAATCAGTTTTCTTTTCAGCATCAGATATTCACATATGTAGTCATTTTCTTTGGCATTGTTATTCTTTGATTACAAATGCCACATGAGTAAGGCATTATATGAGGGAAGCAGACATTCTTTTCTTTCCTCTATTTTGATTTTTTCATGTCTCAGTTTTCTTTACCAATAGTTATGGCTAGGAGAGAACTACTGTGATAGCCCAGTAGCTAAGACATACTTTAATTTGCATTTTAATTTATCATTAAATAAAGCTTATAGATCTAGGAATAGAACTTCACTGGAAATGTAGTAACTATTAATTATATGAACAATATGCTCCAGCCTAGTTTTGAACCTCATTGTCTCAACAGAACTATAGAAATAACAGAAATTTGTCTACCAAAATGTCTAAATGTCGTGTAATTTGATGGGGAACAAAGACAAAAGGGTTTCACCAAAAATAGAGTTTTCCTTGCTATTTGAAAAACAAAACCAGAAGGAGAGAACTTACCTGAAAAGGAAGGATATATTCAAAATGAAAAGACATTTTGACATTTTGGATTAAGACATCAAATATTTCATTCTAGTATAGAAACCTTCTAGTAAATCAGCCAACAGTTGCTTTTGTAGGAAATAGTGAAATAAATAAAATGATAAGGAGTTTTCCAGCTAGAGTGATCCTGGTACCCAAACTACTTAAATTCTCAGCTCCTGTTATAACACCAAGATTATTTTAATCTCATGTATAATGCAACTTTGTGTCTGATTTAATTGTGTCATTTGTCCTGTGACCTTTGGTGACTACCACAAATGCCAGGCTTGATTCTTTTCAGTCCCATCTCTTTTCTATGTATGGAAGGATCCCCAGTTGGGTAAATCTTTCAGTGTACACTGTCAGAGGAGTCTGTCAGGAATTGATCAGGGATAATTTATTGAGACTCTTTTGCCTGAACCTTGATTCTTTCCAGTACAGAGAAGTTTCAAGATTTAGTACGTATTTAGTGTTATTTTTATAACTGCTGAGAATTGAAAAGGATCAGGATTAAATCCTTTACATTCTAGACTGAGTCAAATATGATGCCTTTTTTGTTTGTTTTCTTTCTTTCTTGCAGAAAAATGGGAGAATTTAAGTAGTTTGGGTACCAGGATCACTCTATCTGGAAAATTCCTTATAATTTTTTTTTTCACTATTTCCTACAAAAGCAACCATTGACTGATTTACTAGAAACTTTTGGAGGTTCAAAATGACAATGCTGTATTTATGGCATAGTAGCAGAATATTTTCCTTTTCTCATTAGGATGTGTGTCTTAATACCATTGTATTCTTACAAACTAGAAAGCCAGACTCTCTAAGGAGAGCACTATGCTTTTATCATGATGTCAATTCTGTCACTAACAGCTCTCAAAATGCAGTGTAGTCATATGTGTCAAGAAGAATTATAATTATACAGCCTGCATCACAGTTCTTATTTTATCTCCTTGCAAGTATACGCCAATATTTTTCCAGAATAATGTCCAGAAAAGTAAGAATAATTGTCCTTTGCATAAGCAGATAAATCTGTAGCTTCTTTATTCACAGCCTGGCAGTACTTGCATTTCTATTTTTTTTTTTTAGCCTGTAATAATTAGTCTTCACAATGGTCAGATTTTATCATTAAAAATATACCCTTGATCAGTCCCTAGGCACATGGTTTTACCCAAATATTTGATCCTTGGAAGCCTGCCAGTACTTTCAGACTAAAAGATTACTTGAAGTTTCTTTTACATAATGCATGCCAAATTGTTCTTCTCCTGGAATACTTACAGAACTATTTCTGCTATTCCCAGAGCGCCACTGAGTAATTCCTTACTGAATTTCTTACTGTACTGAATATTCATGAAAACTTATGAAATATGATGATGTTTCTTCTAGCAGTGGTTTTTTTACTGTGTCTTACCCATAGAGTTTTACTTTCTTATGGCTGGTTTGTTCCAATTGTTACTTTTTCCTTCTTATGGTTGGATGATTCTTCCAAAGAATAAAATAAAGACTGAAGAGCCACGGTCATTGTCAAGTCCAGTCCTTTCCTGGCACAGATGACAATATCTAATCCTTTTCCTAGTTTAGCAGACCTGAGCTTAAATTATTTAGATGCCCTTAATTGATATTCCTGTTAGAATATTGTCTCTGGACATCATTATTGTGGCAGAAGATTTTTTAAACTAATTTTGCCAATGTCCAGTTCACACCTGGTTCCCTTGCTACACTGGGACAGAGAACAGAATGCCAGACATGGAGTTACCACTTCCATTTCAGCATCCCAAATTAGTTCCAGATTTGTTATACCGTTTATTCAGAAGTGTCTAAACCAAGGATTTTTTTTTTTCTTTTCAATGATTTGCTTTATATTTTTTAATCACAGTTTTATAATTTCAGTACCTGGATCAGTCTCATGAACTAGTCTTGTGACCCAGGCTCCTCTAAGAACTTCCCTGGTGAGGAGGGAATGAGGTGATGAGGTGAGGAGAAATGAGAAATCAAGTGCTGTTCAATAGTCAGATATAGTTTTATTTATTATTATTATTATTATTGTTTCATTATATAATATTTTTACATAATATTATTATAGTTTAATTATTATTTATATTATTGCTCAGTATTTATTGCTATTTTTACCAATTGTGTTTAATTAGAAAATTTTGAGTAAGTGTAGAGCATATACCTCAGAAATGCATTTTGGTGATAATGCATGAGGGAGACTCCTGCAGAAGAAGCCAGAATCACAGAGGACAATGTTTGCTCTTTGATTTATATCTGTTTCATTTTCCCCAAGCTTCAGAATAGCTCAGTATCAATCTGCTTCTCTTATCTCTGACTAGCTTGAGTCAGATCAAAGAACTGTGTATTTTCAGAGAATCTACTCCATAGTTATAAAGACACTGAGAAATTCCTATCTTGGTGATAGCTTCTGACTTCCTGGAAAAATACTAAAATGCTGTTGAAAATAAGCAATATTGAAAATAAAGAAGAGAAATAATAATAAAAACAGAGTAGCAAGTGGCACAAGCACCATCCTCTCACACAGACCTGTACAGGTGTCTTGTCCTCCACACTACCAGACCAAACATCTGGCTAAGAGCCTAAAATAGGCCTGCAGAAATGTCAGAGTTAAGGAGCTCCTCTGGAGAACATCCTATAAAATGCTCTCATTTTGTAAAATGCTTGGAATAGTTTTTGGAGATTCTGTCCTCTTCAAAGCTCATGCCAGAACTCAGGCTGCTTATGGGTTTAAGAGGAAAGTAGGACATGTACGTGTCCAAAAAATGACAGGGCTATATTTTGGTGTGATTCTGCAGGCACCTGACAGAGCAATGCTGTTTTGTGCTTAAAATTGCTCCATCCTTTGCTTTTCTCAACCAGTAGCACTTTTCCAGTCCCTGTGTGCTTCCAGTAAGTAATCAGACAGAGTCTGGTGTGCCATGAAAATTGGTTCAGAGCAGAGATGTTCAGGCTAAGTGAGATCCAGCCTTATAAAACCACATAAAACATTGCTGCATGGTGTTTTCTGACCAGGACCAGATAAAATCAAGTCAAATGAACTTGGTACCAAGCCTAAATAAAGAAGCTTTTATTCTTGTTAAATGACTATTTCCTTTGGGGCCATTCCAAACCTTTGTGACCAAAGTCTCTCTGGATCTAAGATCAGATGCCTGGAGCCAGCATTTCTATCACAACTTTCCAATTTCAGGACTAACATGGGTAAAATGATTTAGCATCTGTCAGTATAAAATTTCCAGTGTCTTCCTAGTGAAATTCTGAGTTCTGTTTGCTGCCACGTTCTGTTTGCTGCATGTGCTCTCTTTGCTGCCACAGATATACAGAACAGAAGTGATTCAGCATTTCTAACCTCACGATAAAAAATAATTAAAATCTCCCAGAGTTTTTCTGGTTTCCTCAATTTCCTTTTTTCTCCACAGAAAATCATGAGTTTGAAGAATAACAAATTTGCTTCCCAACCTCCCCCCCCGTTCCTTTTTTTTTTGGTGGTGGAGGAGGAAGAGTTAATATGAGCTGCAGTTCTTGGATAATCACAGGAATTTAGAAACTCCATCTAATGTGCTATTTGACAGCAGTGAAACCTGACCAGGGTTATTCATCCCTCTAACCACTGACCTCTACATTCAATAAACACACAGCTGAAAAATGACCACATCGAGGAATTTGTCAAACTTGGCCAGAGAACATGAATTTTAAGAAACAACTCGTACAGATCTCTGAAAAATTACTTTGTAAAAATGGCATCTCCTTACTGAAAAGCAACCTGCTTTTGTGTATTCAGACATGTTTCTTAGAAATAAAGTATTGTTTTGAGCTTGTTTTTGTTTAACCAATGAGGAAAAAAAGCTGTTGGCTTGGTTTTGGTCTTTTGAACTTTTTTGAGTTCTGTGTATTCAACAGCAGTTTATATTACACTGAGACACATCTGCCAGTGATGGGGTTTCCATAGGTAGCAGAGGGATAAAGTTTGTAGATATGTAGATCCTAGGCCAATGGAAATTCAATAATGCCTTAGGATATGAAGGTGGGAAAAGAGAAAGGATGATAGTGTATTCTCCTCTCACCCAAAATCAAATGGCTTGTTCAGGCCCTACCTCTTTCTTCATGTCTCTTGTGTGTTTCATGCATCTCTGAGGAAGGCTTTCTTGCTAATCCTTCCGATCCATTGAGCTTTTGGCCTCTTAGAACGTGAAAGTCAAAATTGTCCTATTACTGGTTTTGTAGACATGGGTTAATTAGCATGTATGTTAAAAAGCGTTGCTGTTTTGTTTCTTTTAACTGAGTTTTAACATGAATCAGAAAACAACCAGTGGTTTGTAGCTCACTCTTTACAGGCCCCCAAAGCATCAGGCTTCACTCACAGTAATTTTCCATCATGAACTCAGTTTGGGTTGATAACTTTCTTTGCAAGAAGTGTTGTCCTGTCATTGTAGGAAACAAAAGAAAGATGAGAGACTCCAAATATTTCAGAAGACAAAGAGCATAGAGAAAGCTTTATTGTCTAATTCTTACCACCTTTTATAAGGTGTTCTGATACAGACTGAACATGACTGGTCAATAGGAACAACACCTCTCTAATCCCATTAGTCAAACTAGAAAAACACCACCTGGAGAAAGATTGTTATGAGAAAGGAGAGTTGTTTGTTAAGATTGTTTTGAGAAGAAGCTTTCTTGAGAAATTTTCCCTTGGGAAAAAGTTTAGCTGCTGCTAGCAGGCTGAAATCTCTCAGAGCCAGAAATATCAGGCCCACATAGTCCCACTTGGGTTGTTATTCAGGGAAGAAAGATCAGCCTCCAAGGCTGTTGATTAAAGCCCAGGAGCTCGTTTAGGCAGCAGGAATTGCTGGGAGCAGACAGTGTTTGTGAGGAGAGCCTGGCCTGGGCCCTGCCCAACAAGGTCAGACCTAAGGAGGCCTAAGGAGGCCTAAGGAGGCCAAACAAGGCCTAAGGACGTGTAAGAGTTGGTCCGAGGATCCCTCATCTGCCTCACGACCATCGCCAAGGAACCCCAAGGACAGAGAAAACCCCAGCATGGCAGCTCTGGCCTGGCTGAGGTGAGATGTCTGCCAAGTGTTGCCTTACAGGTGTGTTTGCTGTACCAAGAACTGGTGTGCCTTCCCATGGAAACCTGGGGCAGGAAACAATGGGCCAGTCACAGTGGGCTGATGCACCTGCTGTCAGAACTGTTTACACTTCATGGCACAATATCTCCCCACCTTCTGGCCCACTGCCTTCTGCTTGGAAAAAACTATATAAAGACTCCCTAAATTAACCAAAATTTCGAGATCTCCCCACAGCGAAGATTAATCTATTGGCAGATGGCCAGAACGACTTCATCTGTCTGTGGTAGCCATCCTCCTTCCCTTCTTCTCTCTCTCTCTATCCTTTGTTTCTCTCTCTCCTCCTCTATCCATTACTGTGTTGTTGACACTTAATAAAGGTGCATTGTGTTGATTAAAACCATAATTTCTCCTATCTTTTGCACTCTGAGGTCAATAAACGAACCATCACGACCCTCGCTTGTATTAGCAGGTCATGACAGGAGGCCAAAGGAGGCCTGAGGAGGCCTAATGGGGCCTAAGGAAACCTAAGGAGGCCTAAGGGGCCTAAGGAGGCCTAACAAGGTTTTCCGAGCTGTCAGGGCAGCCCCAGGTGTTTGGAGGGGTTGGTGTCGCCTCCCCTCGCTTTTGGGATGGGTAAAATTGTATTTATGGCCAAGTTCAAAAGGGAAGAGAGTTTGTTTTCCTGACTGGGTTTGGAGAGTTTTCGCAGTCAAAATGGAGACATCTGGAGCTTCTGTTTAATTAAAAGTTTCTTCTGAGGTGTTTGTGGAAAGTTCCCGGTGAAATGTGTTTCTGTCCACTCTGTGCCTTTCATTGTGTCCCCTTTTAAAAATGCTTATGGCAGATGGTGGAAAAAGAAGGAAATAGATAGTATATCCAAAGAAAACAGAGTTAAAGCATAGTAAAAACCGGATAATTAAAATTACTATGACGTATTTTTATTTTTAAAATTTGTGAAATATTTGCAAATGTAAAAATGCAAGTGATTAAAATATGACAGTACTAATTTATGAAAAAAAATTAATAATTAAGGAACGGAATAAAAAGGAATATTATTTTAAATTAATAGTTCTGTACTGATGCATCTCTTTATTGGCTCCCTATACCAACTTGTCCCTTCTCTAATTGATTTTTAATACATTTTGTTCTCTAGAAAGAAATTGAACTAGAATGATATCCATCATGCTTATGTTATGCATCTTTAATAAATCAAATCATATTTATTAAGGCCTGCAATTATGTACGTCAGAAATGTTGACTAGATGTAAATAAAAGCCCTTGTTTGAATGTTGCTCTTAATTATGTGCTTTTGATTTTCATGACTTGCTTTTTAGAAAACTGTAAAAAAATATAATTGCTAATGAATGTCTGTGCTAGGGTTTGATTATAGTTGTGTCTCTTATACAACCATTTGAATCTGAATATAAATCTTTTCCTGTTGCTCTTTCTTGAGCACTGGTACTAAAATTCCTGAGCAATGCTAATGTAGAGTTTTAGTTTGTGCCTGAAGTGTGCTGGCACTTGAATTACACACTGAGAAAGACTTGAGCTGGTGCTATAAAGGTTGAAAGGCAGAACTCCTGGTTTGCAGGTGATTTTAATTTTCTTTTCAAGCCCATCAAACCTGATCAGACCTTACTGACATTGAATGCGTGGCAATGGTGAAGTTTTAGTCACAGTGTCATTAATCTTGTCCTGTGCACTCACTTTTGCAGAGAACACATGAAGCCAAAACGTACGTGAGGAAGGTGCCGGGAATGAACGCCCAAAGGTGCATTTTCAGTTTTCATTCTCTGGGCCACAGACACACATACATCACCGTGATGAAAGCAGAGTGAGTTATACTGCTGGCTAGTTGTCCACAGAGAGCTGAAGTCAAAGAAATTCTCTGGTACATCATCAGCCAGAAGAGGCAGCCTCCATATTAATTCTGCTTGCTCTTTAATTTCAGGAAGTCAGTTGTGAGCCTCATGGATATGTTCAGGCAGGAGCTCTGTGTGATCTCAGAGTAGCTGAAGGGCATCAGATGCCCTATTTCTGCCACTGAGATGTGCCTCAGCATCCAAGTAATAGATTATAAATCTCTGAAAGCATTTTTCAGTCATGCATTTTTACCATATGCCTTAACCAACCGCAAGATTTCAAAGAGCATAAAAATCACTTGTACCAGAGGATTTTGCAGCATAGGTAATGCTGTGGAAACTCACTGTGCTGTCATTTTGACACAAATAATTGGGCATGGAGCTGCACATACACAGAAAAAAAGGAAAAAAAAAAAAATCTTTATTGCATGCTACCGCACAGGATGTGTACTATAGACTTACAATTGTAATAATCCATCACTGTCTGTCTGTATTGAAATGGAAAACAAAAAATATGGGGTTTGGACTGCAAAAAAAAAAAAAAAAAATTGAATACCTGTGGTACAATAAAGTTATTGGGTTATCTCGTAGCTGATATGTCTACAAAATTGAACTCTTCTATTGCACTTCAGATGTATGGCTGAGTAAATCAAAAATCACTTTGTGAAGATGAGGACCAACCATTTTGCAGGTAAAATGTTGTTTCATCCTGAACAAACTGGGCGCATATTTATCATTCCCTGCAAAGTTGCTTCTTACAAAATACCTGCATTTCCTTTGCCTTGTTTCGTTTGCTTGCCACAAAAGAGAGAGCTGCATTGCTGATGGCTTGCAAAAAAAATTATGTTTTGTATTTTTAACTGGATTCTGCCCATCTATGCAATGGAGGCCAACGTGCAGATTGGGGATGTGTGTGTTCCCACAGCTCTAGAGCATTTCCAGCTGCAGCCAGAGGAGAGCAGGTGTGACATGCTGGAAATGTGATCTCAGTGGAGGAGAGTTTGCTCTGGTGGTACCTCACAGGGGAACCAGGTGCCAGCTCCTCTCTGAGGGGCATCAAGAAAGTTTTGCTGTCCCTGCTGCTGATGTCACGACCCAATGGAGTTCCAGCTTCACCCCAAATGATCAAATGATTTCTTGCTGTGTTGCACAATTCTGTCACAGCCTGCTCACTGCTGAGGGGATTGGGTCATAAGGAAAAGCTGTTCCAAGGTATTATTAAACAATGTATTGCCACTTTCTCTGTATTGGCACTTTTTGCTTCAGCAACTGAAAGGAGGAAAACTTGACTTGCTTTCTGATGAGGAGAAGTGATCATGTACTTTGCACAGGTTTGTTTAAAAATAAAATAAATGGAAAAGGATGAAGTGGCTGATGATTAGTGCCATAAATTCCTCAAGAAAATAGGGTTATCTAGAGCAGTAACCACACATTAATCAGATATGTCACAGTTCTCATTTTTCTCTTCTATAACTTTGTTTAGCTTTTTAGTGCTTCCCAGAAAATTTGCTGCAGCATTGATGGCTTTTTGCTGTTGAAATAGTAGTGCAGTATTATTTCAGTGGATTACTAAATATTTTTAATTTATTTCTTCTGCTGCTTCATCCTGAGTCCCTGACATTGCTAAGAGCATAACATTAGTGAAATCCATCTTTTTGTTAGTGATGCATCTTTTCCTTTTTGCTGCCTGATGTGGCAGCAAAATGAGCTGAAGAAACAACGTGCTTTAGTGCTTTTGGGAAGTCCTTGAAGTCTTGCACAAACATCACTTATTTTCTCCAGCATTTAATATCTTGAGCATAATTATTCCATTGTGCCACTTGATGGATTCTGCTCCATCTACTTTTGAGTGTGTTTATCCTGATGGGTACCTGTTGGCAAGATTCCTGTTATAACAGCATATTTTACTGATCTGAGGGGACAGACAACTTTAGAACATTTCAGATACCCTTGGGCACTGATTTTGGCCTGGCCAGGAATTGAGTTTAGTTATATATATAAAAAATTCAGAGATGTGTGTCTTGAAAGAAAAACAGTGATCATTTTTGGTCAGGCTGGATGTTTGTTAGTGATTTGGGATGACACTGAGCTCAGATTTTGGTGTGACTTTTTTTTTGCTTCTTTTGTTGGTTGGTTGGGGGATGCACCCCTTTTTTTCACTTGCTTATTTTATACCTTTCCTTACATATATATTTTTGTCATGTCCCATTTTACTGGGCACTTTACAGTGGCATTTTTGTTGGGAGGAAATACAACCACAGAACCTGTTTTATCTGTCACTGTAGTTTTACTTCCCGAATCCCAGCCACCACAAAACACACAGTGTGGACCCTGCCCAAAATTCTGTCTTGTTTCATCTGGAGGTAGCTGCGAGCTGCAGTCTCTGTGCCAGACCAGCAGTAATGTGGCAGATGTGGAGGGAAAGGCAGGAAGGTTCTGTCTGTACTGAAAACATTACAGCATGTTGCATTGATCTGCTGTCACCTCACACCTTCCCTGGCCCAGAGGAGCCAGAATGTTAAGGTTTTTTGAGCTACCTGAAGTTTGAAACAGAAGAGGCAGAAATTGATAAGGAAACTGGGTGCTTTTAAAGAAAAATGCCAATTTCATAAAGATTTTACTTGAGGTAAGAAATTGGGAAGTAAATCCTTATGCATACTCCACTTTTCCCAGATGTCTGTTGTTCAGTGTAAAATCTTAAACCATTTATAGAAAATATCTGTTCCGTGTCTGTGGCAAGGGATCAGATTCCATCAAAATATGACTTTGAAAATCCAGCATTCACTGCAGGTCTGGGAGGAAATTTTGAATATTCATCAAACAGCTGTAGGTGTGCACTGAAGAGCCTGAGTCATGCCACACAGCAATACATCTCTTCCTTTACCCTTGTAAAACCTCAGATTATGTTTTGGTAAACAGGCACATAAATATGATATGTTTATTTTTTGATCTTTGAAAAGATAAATAGTGTTCCTACCAGAAAATATCAAATGCATTTGTGTCACTAAAAGTATTTTCTTCCAAGCAAATAAGTCACTCTTTAACACCTTTACCAGATACTTTGATTTTCAAATTGATTCTCCTGCAAACCTGGAGGAGTACTTAAGATCACTAATGCAGGTATGTTGTTAATTGTCACTGAAAGCTCCTCAAAACTCAGGTAAGTGTATCAAGTGTACATTGAAGTGAAATCTGGTTTTCTTTTTTCGTGAACCAGCATCCCAGTAACCCTTTGCCCTATTAGGACCAAAGAATGTGTTTTCTTGAGACTTTGCATACTATAACAGGTGAACTCAGTTATTTGAAATGCATGTTTTTGACCCTAGGTTGTTCACTTGTTGGTGCTGTAGTTTTCCCTGTCACAGATGACAAGGCCACCCAGAAAAATTCCCTTTATTGAAGCATTATTGAGCTGGTACTCCATAATATTGTGAAAACTTGTAGCTGGAATATATTACATGATCACGTTAAAAGGTTTGGGATATTAAACAGCACAGCCTCGACAAAGATATCCTTGGGCTGATCAGGATGAGAACAGCAGCAGAGCAGAACAGACCAAACCAATTCAGCCACAATTACAATGCAAACTCTGCAGCCCCTCTCTGAGTTCCCAGGGCTTCTTTGCAAATCAGGCAGCAGCTCTTTGAGAAAACACCGTGCTGGCATGGGGCACCTGTGCTGGAGCTCTGCTGCTTTGTAATCACAGCAGCTAAAGGTTGCTGATATAAACATATTGTCCTGAAGGAGTGATGAGATAAAAAAACAAGTCTGATCTCATACTGCTTGACAGAAGGTATCAAAAGTAAAGATGTGAGTTTTCCTAGTACTGAATCTCACTCTGGTAATGAAGCAAGGTTGCATTAGAGATAAAATAACAGGGCTGCACTGAACCTTCTGCAGCTTGATGCACTGAAAAATGCAAATAAACTAACATTGGAGCATGGATGTTTGTGGTGTATAGGAGGCTGCTGGAAAATCATTAGGATGTTTCTCTTGCTCTTCTGCATTGTGAGGAAGTCACTCAAAAAAGAAATGTGGAGTATATGAGAGGGTGAAGTAGTTACAGGTGGAGGTTATAGGGGTAAAATAGCTACAGGTGGAGGTTATAAAAGTAAAGCAGCTACAGGTGGAGGTTATAAAGGTGAAATAGCCACAGGTGGAGGTTATAAAAGTAAAATAGCTACAGGTGGAGGTTATAAAAGTAAAGCAGCTACAGGTGGAGGTTATAAAAGTAAAGTAGCTACAGGTGGAGGTTATAAAGGTAAAGCAGTTGAGTGGGCAGGGCTGAGAGCCCACAGCAACAGAGACAGTGATGGACGAATCAGGAGGTCTGCAAACAGGTAAGGAAGAACTTGAAATTGTTCTGAAGTGGTCTCAGTTTCTGCATTAAATTTTGATATTATTCTTGTCATAATTTTGCTCTTGCTTCACTATCCATTCTATTTTCTGGCTTGGAATGAACAGGCTCTGTTTAAACAAGGTTTCTCTGCTGGTATTTGATGTAATTATCAGAGGAATGGAATTTTGGCTTACTCTTATGATTTGTGTTTCATACATTCATTGTTCTATCCAATAAGTTCTTGGAAAGTATGGGAAGCGATTGTTTTCTCGAGGGAAGGAGTTTTATCAGTCTTTTAAAAAGCCAGCTGTAAGGAGGTGGTCTGCTGAAACACCAGCTCCCTGTCCCTGATGATTTGTCTTTTAATTCACAATGTTGTGCCAACAAGACAAAGGATGAATTCTTACTGACTCATAGAGGAATCAGGAATGTGCTTTCTCTTTGTCTTTTCACCCCCTAAAAATTCATCAGGCCTTAAATTGTCTTTCCATAAAAAACCCAGAAAATCAGCCAATTAATTAATCGTTAAAAGCATAATGCCATTGTTACTAAGTGTTGTACCTGATGGAAGAGAAGGATATAGTAAATTCTAATAGCACCGGATTACATTTTTAACAAAATTTTTCCCTTGATGGTGTTAGAGATCACAGTGCTTGTGCTTGGTAGTGTCTCACAGCAACACAAATTTTGTTTTATTTAATTATTAAACACACAGCAAAGCTGGCAGAAATTGGCAGAATGTTGAAGAGTGAACTGAGGTAGGGAGGTGTTTCTGCCTTGTTTTGTTTTGCTTTTATCCAGTCCTGTTCTGGTCCTCTCTACACCTGAGCACAGCAGCAGAGGTTTATCACAGCCCCACGTGGGCTCCTCTCATGCCTGCTGTTAATGAGCAAACAAGATGCAGGATGAACCTTGTGGGAAAATCCCCCAGAGAAAACAGAAAAATCTGAAAAATGAAACTAAAGAAATGCCCTCCCAACAAGATATTTCTGCAATTTAAAGGGAAATGTATTAGCTAGCTTAGTTCACACAGAGAACTGAATGCAATCTCTTAGTGAGGTATTTACAATCAAAATAATTTATGTTTGGAGATAAGGATTTTTGATGAGATAAATTAATTTCATTTTTGTTTCACTATTTAAAGAGAGCTGCATCAGGAAGTGATTATTATGGGAAAAAATATTGGAAGGAAGTTATAGAAATTATGATTATAGGAAAGCTTAAAAGTCAGTTTATACAGATCAGAGATGTTAACAGGTACGATGAGATAATGGGTTTAATTAAGGTCAGTCACCATTTTGTCCAGCATTCCTCAATGCAGTGAAAAATGCCTTTTCTGCAGCTGTTAGAAACTCAGGATGGAAACACAGAGAAGAAACTTCTGTGCTGTTCTGAAACCTCTCAGAAAGGTTCTGTAGGTGCAGCAGTGCCCTGGAGCTGTGTCCCCATTCTCAGTGCACATTGCAGAAAAGCTCCCTGGATGCTGCTGCTGCTGGGGGATTTTTTCCTGGGAGATAAAATCTCCAAAGTCTCACACGTGGGACTAACTCAGTTAACACTGATCACCCTGGCTAGTTGTTCATCACGTAAAGTATGATGTGCATGGCAAGGTTCTGTTTGTGAGGAATAAACATAGCAGTTAATGAATAAAATGTAAATTTTATTTACAGTCGTGTATATGCCTCCATAGGTGCTAAAAAGAAATGTTCCAAATTGTCAAGTGCTAAAGGTTTATTTCCATATTTTCAATAACCGTGGTTGAGTTAATTCAGATGTGTGATTTGTATTTATTAGGAAAACAGGATTCTTACTTAAGTGTTAAGGGATGCTGGGAACAGAGATGAGGAAAATAATCAGCTTTAGACAGCAGCAAGAAACAAGATTAGGATAGAAAGACTAAACAGCACACAATCAGCAAGGAGTAATTTCAGATTCAGTGTCAGAACTGCAAAGCTGATATGAAAAAACTTTTAAGTTTTATGACTAAAGGTATTTTATTTTTTCTGACACTGGAAACCTGACAGTGCATGACAAAAGGCAGATTTCTTAGAAGTATCCTTGGCAGGAATCTTTCATTTTATTAGCTGAACACCCGTTGTTATTTCTGTAAGCAGCTGAAAAATGATTGTCAGTTTCTCTAATCTCACAAAAATTACCAGGACATCTGTAATGACATAACACCATACAACACTAAATTTTAATAGGTTATTTTTTAAAAGGTCTGGCTGTGCCCATTCTGCAATGACAATTTTTGGGTGTGAATTCTGTGTTGATGCATGAGTGTTTGTGAACCTACAAGTGAGCCCCCAGTACTTACCCTGCTAAGCAATGTTCAAAGGCCACGAGTTTGTGCTGGTTTTGCTTTAGAAATAAGAATCCAGCTGGGTTAGCTGGAACCAGCGCTGGGATTTGTGGTAGCCTCATGGTTTAGGTTTTCAGAAGCAATTTGTGATTGCATCACTCTTTGTTTGCAGGCAGTTCAGAGGATGCTGTTGATATTGCTGGTGCAATCACTCGCTAACACCCAACCCTGTGTTTGAGCCCTCAGAATAAAATGAGTTGAGTGTAGAGTAAGTTCAAAGTAAAAAAACCCAAAACAAGTTTTTACCTTAAATACAGTAAACATATAAAGGAAAGAAGAATTTTCAGGGGTCTGATGAATCAGAGACATTATGAAGTTGAGGTTTGAGCTATTTAGGAAAACAAGGCTGTAATCCCCTTCAGATTTTGCCATCCAGCATCTCAGGCACCTTCCAGAGGGTGTTAAATCCAGGAAGAGAAGATTCCATCTATGACTCTTCCTTTGCTACTTCTAACATACTTCAGGATCTTTATTAAACTGAGAGGACGTTTAAGTACACCTAGTTAAGAAGAAGCAGTGAGGGTTTTGAGGTGCTGCAATCAAGAAAAAATAATTTCAGTCCTGTTAAGGATTTTTTAGTTGCTGCAACAACTCTGTTTTTCACAGAGAAAAACAATCTGTGTCAAGAAAAACAAGAAATAAGAGATGCTTGATATTTCTACATGTCCAAAGTGTTTATTATAAAAACCTAAATTTTCAAAAAATGGTGCTGGTGAAGCAGCTTGGCTTTTCACCTAAGGGCAAATCATTATTATCTCTCAAAACCTTAGCAGCATCTTTTATGTTGATTACACTGAAAAACAGCTTGGAATATAAAAAGCGATACAGACTTCCTTTCAAAACTTGATTTTTATGTTGATGATAGATAAGCAGTGATGGAGAGGCAAAGAAGCCAGGGAAACCATGGGAGGCTGGACAGAGCAATGCACGATCCGACCACTATGGTTATTGCATGCATTCTCTGTTTATTGTTGCAAAATGGTGGGTTATATACAGAAGTGCATAGCTTACATTAACAAGTAGGTTTTAATTGGTGACAGATTAGAAAAGAATGTAAACAATCTCAAACTTAAGGCTGCTACGGTGATATTGTTACAACTACACTGATTAAATCCAAGCACACCTTAATCTAATTTCTAGCTGCGCCACAAGTCTACTCACTACTAACTAGGCCCAAATCCAAGGCCTAATGCAGGCCCAAATCTGAGGCCTAGTCCAGGATAGCTCAAACCATGTCCCATAGCAAATCATGCCCCTGTTCACTAAGAAATTCTTCTACAGAGGGGAATTATTCCATGTAAAGCCTCTTTCCTTTGCCTGATTTTTGAGATGTCTGAATGTCTCACCTTTTTCTCTTCGTTACCTCGTACAGAAGCTCCCAGAACACACAAATTACCAGCAGCACCCCCTGCTCTAGGATGGAGCTCTGGTGATGATTAGAGAGATTCTGGTCAAGCCCAGAGTTCAGAGCTTCCCTCTCCCTGTTGAGCGCTGGCTGGTTTGCACTCCCCTCCTCTCAGCCTCTCTGCTCCCTCGGTTGCCTGAGGCTTTAGAAGTTGCCCCCAGGCCCTTCTTCCTAAAAGTAGCTCTCAGCTCCTTCATTCCTGTTTAGACAGCAAACTCCTAGGATGTGGGATTTCTCTTTCCTTGTGCCTGTAGAGCCAGAGATAATTTAGTGGAACAGCAATCAGGAGCAAGGCCAGGGGAGAGAGACCTGCTGGACCATTAGGCAGGGAGTGCATAACAAATTCTGTGTTTGGGAGGGAGGAACTGCAGCCCAGATGCTCCCAGCAACTCTCTGTAGCTGAAGTGCTTTTGTCTATTGCCAAAATAAAAACTAAAGTCAACAAAATTGGCTTGTGCTGGTTTGCCTTACGTGGTGCTGCAATGGTTAATGAAGGTGCAAATAGAATGGTTGCATCAACTGCAAAAACTGGATCTGAGAGATCAGGAGACTGAAACTGCACCAGCTTGACCCCTTGTTCTTCTCTCTGTGTGGGATAAAACCTTGTTTGTGAACGATGGAATTAGTCAAGTGCTCACATAGGATTTTCTTTTTCTTTTATATTTCATTTTCTGTATATCCTTTGTGTGGAAACCTGGAATTTGTGACAGAAAATTACAGCCCCAGTCCCACAAACACTGACTTTTCTATTCTTCATTGATTGTCCCTGGTGGCACAGTGCAGGGATGCAGGAGACAGTGATTTCTGAATTTGGAGTTCTGCCTGGGGACAGAGGACAGAGCCTCATCCCCTGGGAATGCCAGGCAGGGCTCAGATGAGCAGGGTTCTCTGGCCTGCAGTGGACAGCAAAAGCACTGTCTGTGCTAGGGACAGGCTCCTCTAGCCTGTGAGCAAGGCAGATAAAATCAGATAAAGCTGGGAAGAGAAGGGAATTAAGCATTAAAAGAACAGAAGAAAGAGGCAGCATTAGGAGGGGTTGGATATAGTGGTTTCTAATTAAGAAGTGAGGTGTGGACCCTCTTCCTTTCAGAGGCAGTAATTAAATGTCAGATACCAACATCCCAGGTGAATGGCACCATAAAAATACAAACCCACAGCATCTGTTCTCTTTGTCTGGGTTTGGAAAAAACCCACCAGCCCAAAAACTGCTCCTCAGGCCTCTAAACAAAGTTCAAGGTGCCACGCTCCTAACTGGATTTTAAGACAGGAATTAGGTTGGAGCAGTCATTACCCAGTAAAACCTTGTAAAGCACATAAACATCCTTACTTATATTTTATACACTCCTATTATTATCATGTTTCCTTTTCTCAGGACCATTCCCAGACCTGATTCATGGATTTGTTTAACTTCTGTTGTTAAACAGAAAACAGTTTTGCTTTTTTAAGTGAAAGCACAAGAATGACTGCTGCAGACCAATTAAAGCTCAGGAGAATAGCACACATTTTAAAATCACATGTTTTAGGTAACCGGCAATACCTCTGTGCCATATTTTTAGTAATGTAAGAAGCAACTCTAATCACTAAAATAAACTCATCAATGTCCTTGCTTCTGCTGGAACCAGGAATTGGGGCCACCATTCTCAGGGTGTAGGTGTAAAAATCTGTCAGTCAATCTGGGAGCTGTAGGAATACATTCCTTCTCTCCATATGAATCCCATTCTGGTCTGTGCCTGTCCAGAGTGAGGGAAATTTCCTTTAACAGGGGCAGAGGAACAGTCGGTCTCATTCACAGCCTCGAAAAGTCACAGGGTTTCCAGCACTGCTCACTGTGGCACACTTGGCACTCCAAAGGATATTGCTATCTAGGTGGTACTTCAGACCTCAGCTCCTTTTACTAGGCTTTTCATTAAGAAATCCTCCAGAAGATTTATATCTGTGACTTCAAATTTCCTTGATGCCTAAAGCAGAAATGCAAAAATCCTATCAAAGCTTTTATAAGGAGTAGAGAAGTAGCAGCTACACAGTAAACACGAAACTTGGTTTGTGATTGAAAGGATTCAGAAATTGCATGGCTGACAGTGCTCAGATGGGGGTAAATAAATTGTCTGGACCTCATGAACTTTTTTTTCTGTGGGTGTGCTGAGAAGTGTGGCCTGTAGAAAAAGGGTGGCCGAAATGGCAAAAGTTGTAACTCTCAATTTGTTAAAAGGTAAAGTAAATGATCAGCTTGAGAAAACCATTCTAGAATATTTCATATGCAATGTCCAGCACCAGGGAGCAAAGTCTGATTTTTTTTTTTTCATATTTATAATAGTATGTAAGTGATGAGGAAAGATTCTTAGGTAGAAGGAGAGACACTAAACCAAAGTCCCAAAGCAAAGTTTTAATTGATTATAAAATATCTGAAACTTAAATGAGAATTTTTCATTTCCTCCGCAAGCTCTGTTCTAACCCTGAATCATTCACAGAAAATGCAGTGAAATAAAAAAGATTTTCTTATAAATGTCCATGCCAAGATGAAAGTAGATATTTCTCGATATTTGCAAAAATGTTTCTGCATAATTAGTTCTGCCACCATTTCATTGCTTTAGTGTCCCCATGAAAGATTGCCTTTCAAAGTGTGTTTTATTGCAGTCCTTAAAGATAATGCAAGGTTGTATCTCTGTTGCTTTAAGTGAAAAGGAGTTGTAAATGCAAACTCCCACTTCTCTTTTCACCTGACCAGAGTGAGCATTCAGTGCCTTTGAGTGTTTCAATGTTTGTGTAATATATTCTATAATGGCTTTAATTTCAGCAGGATGCATATTCCAGAAGGTCACCAAAAGGTTGGGATGTACCAGTTAGGAAATATCATAATGATCTTCATGGCCTTAATCTGAAACTCTATTGAAACTTCCTGTGGATTTTTGGAAACAAACTGTGCTTCTAAAATTACCTTTAGGAGGTCACTTTTTAGTTTGTGCCTTCTCACCGTATCCCCAGCAATAATGGATCTTGCATTTCCAGGATCCAATTACGTTGCATGGGGCTGTCTAGAGGACATGGATACAGGCTAGCAAACTGCATGTTTGAATTAGCTTTCCATCTAGAGTTGTTTGACCTCGGAGTCTCCTTCCCCTTGCATGAAACACTCAGTTCTGTGTCGTTGTGTGCTGCTGAGAGCCAGGGCTGGCTGAGCACTTACACGAGAATGCACCGGCCCCACGAGGGGCAGCAAAACAAGGATTCTGTCACCTCTGGCCCTTGAAAACCAACTCCAGTCCCTCAGTGTAGGAGGAGCCTTTGTGGGGTTTGTTGTCCTGCAGGTTCCACTGCTTTCTTCCAAGACTGGCTGGCAGAATAGCCAGGAGCTGTCACTTCCCCACAGTCTGGTGGTCAGAGCATTCTCTGGCCTGTGGAATGGCCATCTGTGTCTTGTGCAGCAACCAAACCAATCAAGCTTCCTCTTGGGCAGCAGCCCTGCTGTTCAGAAGGTGCTTGGGAATTCGTTCTGAGCCAGCACTTCAGAGGAGCACGAGAAAGTTTTTAGTTTCTGCTCCTTAATAATTAGGGGGATTTTTTCCCCCCATATTGTACTATTAAGGAGCTGTTAAATAGAAGCATTATTAAATTAATAAATCTCAAACTCAACAACTCCTACACCTGTCCTGGTAAATAAAAAAAGACAAACCTTGAAAAACCTTNATAAATAATTAAATTAATAACTCAGCAACTCCCATGCCGGTCCTGGTAAAGAGAAAAAAAGACAAACCTTGAAAAACCTTCCCATGAGCTTGTCCTATGGAATCTCCGTCCTTAACCCCATGGAAATCCTCAGTTTGGATACAGTCTGATCTCTGCTTTTCCTTCACTTGAATGACAACAGGAGTGCAGTCAGGATGCTTTGTGATGTGCTAAATAATTGCCTGTTGGCTCCAAGGAAGAGCCAACATTAGAATTGCAGTTTCAGTGAGGGTGCTGACAGCAGAATACCTTTCCACTTGGGTGCCATCTTCTTGTGGAAATCAATTCAAATCTCAATCTATGGCCTTCAGTTTATGTCATGTCTTGTAGGAGGGGGTTTCTGAGCTGCAAAATTTGGATTCTTATTTTCCTATCCACATCTGATTTGATGTGACATCTGGAGCACGGGATCAAGATTTTCCAGCTTTTAAACAAAGTCTACTCTGAGAGGAAGGAAATAAATCCCTCTCTTGTCAGTGCAGACCTGAGGAACTGCATAGTTCTTTTTCATCCTATCAGTTTCTGTGAAAGGTATAACTTGTTGGGTATATAACTTGTAGGATAACTTGTTTGATCTCTACATGATCCTGATTTCTTGAGCATGTTCTGTCTCTACAGAGCACTGCTCACTGTGCAGGATATTTTGAGGTGTAATTTGTTTTCAAGCTACCACCAATTTTTCTCAGTAGAAAAGAGCACTCGGTATCAATTTTAACTGGGTGGAGGGACATTTTTTGTACCTGCAGCAAAGAGGCCGTGGGAGCTGTCAGAGCTCGTGCTTATGTACATTTTCTATGAACTAACCAAAAATAAAATAAATAAAGTACAGTAAATTCTGCAAATTGATGCCTGTCCATTTTCAGGAGCAGTTGAAAGCTAATCTAAAAGGCAAAACCATCAGAGAGGGTTTAGTGCACTCACGATTTTTAGCTTAACTCCGCGGTAATTGGAGACTAAGAACTTTCCATGTGCTCTTGGGGAAATGTCAATGTCTTCTATTTTGTTATGACATTTGAAAGCTGTGGCAAATGAACAAAAATGTGTAACCCACTCACTGGCAGTCATTATGCCTGCGCTTCCCATTTTGCCCACTCTGTTGTGCACAGGAAATCGGTTTGGTTCTCAGTCAGAGGTACTGTCTGTTCAGTTCAAACCGTAATGGTTCATGCAGGAATTTTGATCACTGTCAACAAGGATCAGTGGTGACAGTACCTGAAGCTGCTCTCAATTACAGTGCTGTGAATTTGGAGCCAGCACAGAGCAACTTCAGGGCTGCCAGAGTGTGGTGAGCGGGAGCTCCCACGCAGGGGGGTTTGATGCCAGGTTTTGCTGCTTGTTCATTTTATTGCTCGCCTGCAGAAGCGCTGTGGCAGCAGCTGATGCAGCTGTCACCTGTGGCAGAAGTCAGAAGGTCCCTCACCTGCCAGGTGAAGGGCCTGTGATGTGTTGTGCTGTCTGGAACATTCCCCAATGCTTTTGGGCAAAGCCATGCTCCCTGATTACCCTGGGCTTTGGGTTTTTGTTGTGATGTCAACAGGCAATATTTCACAGTCTTTGAAGAGGCAAATTCTTCATGTGTGTCCACAGTGGTCAGTGCCATCTTTAACTAATGGCAGGATTGATTAGGAGAGATGTGCTTCCACACTGGAGAGAAAAGCTGATCACTCTCTAGTCTGTCTTTCCTCTGCTTCTTTCAAAACCTTCACTCCCTCATCCTTGGGTTATTTGTGGCATTAGATATGGATGAGATATAAGTTATCAGTTGTGTGGAAGACCCTCAATGTCTCTGGTGTCTTGTGCAGGGGGTGGAGCACGCACTGGGACAGCTCCAGGCTGGGATGGAGCACAGAAGGTGAGAATCTGACTGCCAAGAGCTGTCAGCAGTGTGGGCAGCCCTGGTCAGCTGCAACCAGCCCCACACTCAGCCTGGGTTAGCAACTGAAGGCCGACCCTCTTAGAGACAGTAGGAACAGGGACGTGTAGGGCTTAGTTCAGGCTTGGCCAAATCCATGTTGTACAGTCACCAGGGACAAGTCACTCCATCTTGTGTCACAGGCAATCACTTCAATAGCCGGCAGGAAACTCCCACTTGAGTCAGTGGAAGGCTCAGACTGAAGACCAAACCATGATACCATGGTCCTGAACAAACCTGAGAGTGCTGGAGCAGCATTTAGTCTGCAGGGATAGAGAATGGAACACCAGCACACATAAGTGGTTTTTTTATGTTTACTCACTGAAAATCCAGAACCCAGTTCCTGTGCAGAATGGAGATGAGGATGAGATCTCAGCAGGAACTGTCTGTTGTTCCTCCTATTTCTCTGCATTACTACTGGCAATGTAGTTTACTGAAGTTATTGGTGCTTGGCTAAAAGGCTCCGTCCAAGTTTGAATTTCCTGTCCGTGACACGTTGCTATTTGCAAAGAGGTTATGCAGAAGTAAAACCAGACTAAGATTAAAATCAAAGTAATGAAAGTTGTGTGCTGACATCTGAGAGGAAAATTTCACCTCCCTAATTTTGAAGAGGCTGCGAAGAGCCTGGATGTGCAGTACATGTGTCAGAGAGGTAGAGAAAAGCCTGTCAGATTTTGGCTTGGAGCCATCAGCCATGATTTGCAGCATCCTTGCAGAGAGGAGGGCGAGGTAGCTGCGTGATGAGAACAGACAGAGACTTCAGATATCCACACACAGATTCATTCTTCCTCTTCAGTTCAGGAACTACCAACGTATCACATCCACAATGCCCCAAAGCATCCTCCCAGCCAGTTGGCTCTTAGCAAGAATAGAACCAATTTCTTAATCCTTACTACCACCTCCTGCCAACACACTATGGAAATAGAATAGATCTGCTTCAAAAAGCATTTTTGTCTGCTTTTCTGGCCAGGCATATGCTTCAGGGGTGACAGCTGGTGCAGGAAAGAAGCATTTATTTATACATACATATATATAGAAATGTGTCTATTTATATAAATATATACACACAAAGATATATATATAGATATATGTGCCTACAGAAAATGCTTTATGTGCTCCTGTGTGTATATGGAAAGGAAGAATCCAAGGAAACTGATGAGATGCCAGTTTTCCAGTTCAATTTTCTAACTTATACTTTAGAGGAGTAGGGACAATGTCAGTGTCCCTAAAGAGCAGCAGACAGAGTATTCCTTATCTTGGGATGATTTCTAGGCCGGGCAAAGTACATTTTTTGCAAATTCTTAATTTGACATCAAATAAATTCTTAAATATGCAGAAGATCAACTGTCTCGCTTCTCCTCTTCATAAAAAATAATCCTGCACTCACCATTTGCTGAGAGTGACTCAGTGAGTTCTCAGTAATGACATCTCTAGTGAAGTATCAAGAGAAAGCTAAGGAAGGCAGCTGAATTTAAAGTTGTTAAAGGGCCTCAAAGAAAAAAGTAACTCATAATCTTCCTGAAGGAAAATTCACCATGTTGCCATACTGGTAGCAGAGTTAACAGACACTACATGCCACAGCCTGAGTTCTAGGCAAATGAAAACTGCAATAAAAAGCATTTTAAGAATATAGATTTCTCTTTTTTTCAGAGAAAAAAAACCCCTTTTCTTGCTATATTTTCTCAAATTCATATTAAACAGCATGAATAGATGGCACTGAATAGATGCAGAAATTGTCAATCTAAAAATGTGGTTCATCTGTAAGAGAACAAGCATACATTGGATGCCAAGTGTGGGTTTGAAATGCATTTATTCATTCCCGATTTAGCACCTACTCATAGCATAAAACAGCAGTGAGATATAAAGGATACAGAAAAACACGGCCCCCCCTCCCCAATTTTAATAGCACATACTTATCACCATTCTTATGTTAATGAAGTGTTTATACAGCTGCCACAGTGGGCACGGGAAGATTAAAATCTGCCCGCACTCTGTTTAAAGAACCTCAGGGAGATCAACACATCTGCTCTGGGGGGAAGAGAAGTCTGTCAAAACCATTATTTCTCATCTTTTGCAGCAGCTCAGAACAAGGGTGAGAAGGAGAGAAGGAAATTTATTAACTTCGGGGCTGGCACGTGTCTGTAGTTCTGTCCTACCTGCCAATTCATCGCTTTGGGTGTTCATCACTTTTTAATGATCATTAGCCTTGACACCCACGTGTCATCTTTAGTACCCTGATAACTTTTAGCTGTTCTCTTTTACTGGGTTGGTTACAGCTCAGGTGCTGGAAACCAAATGGGGTTCACAGCAGAGCCAGCAAGTTCTGGTGAGAATTTCCCAGGCCAAACCCAGTGGTGATGCTACAGAAAATGTGGGTGTTTTCATACTGGTTGTTGTTTCCCAGCTAAAACAGATAGATATCATTAAAAATCATAAAAATTATCATAAAGTTGGATATCATAAGGACATCTTTCAGAAAAAGGGTGCATGGATGTGATGTAGAAAGAGATTTTAATGGTGATCCTGAGGAACTGCAGCTTTATTCACATTATCATTTGTGGATCCAGAGTTCTTGTTTTAGCCCACAGCTCCTCCACAGAGCAGGGACGTTTCTCTCTTAGAGTTTTAGGCTCAATTAATGCAAGAAATATTACGAAAGGCAGAAATGTTTTGTCTGTTCTTGTTACTTGCTGAGAATAATGATGTATGCATGAGAGGTGGTGCTTGGTTGGGTATGAGTTGATAGGGCAGACGGAGAAGGAAAGGTGTTTTTCAAAGCAGTTAGAACTATTTTAATCTACTTTGTTACAGTGACATTGCCTCTAATCCTTTCCTTATATATTATTGATAAACTTTTCACAATGTACATCATGGTAGGATTCATCAGACTTGACATTTTATCCTCACAGCGCATTTGGGAGGCTCAGAAGTCTTCAATTTCCCATTTTACATTTACATTTATTTCTCATTTTCATGACATTGAGAGAGAAGAGAGTGTAAGGCAAATTGTTTGAACTTCAGTTTCTGCAGTTAGGCAAGGAATGCTCGTGCTCGTTAAAAATCAGGCCAAAGATTTTGGTCTCTAAATATAGATTTAAAGATCTAATATTAGCTACCCCATATGGGAGAGATTGACCCCTATGATTGACCAGTGCTGTGCAAAGGCCCTTCAGGAAATCTCAGAGAGAGATTTTTGATCTCCTAAAGCTTCATTGCTAAAAAAAGTTGCTTCTCCAAGAATTTTTATGCAAATAAATCTTTAAACACATATTAACAATGAGCTAAAAGTTGGCTAAAGGTGTTGGAAAAATTGAATTTCTTTTCAGAAACTGAACCAAAAAAAGGGGCAAAATAAGTTTTGGTTAGTTCCAATAAAAAATATTAACTGCTTGATTGGGGCTTTTCTTCAGAAACAACAAACTTTAGGAAAAAAAATAAAGTCTGGCGAGACGTGAAATGTTTTAACTGAGTGGAAAAACAATTGATTTATTTTTTATGCTTGTGTTCCTTTTATCTCTTAAAAAAAAAATTGAGTCTTGCTTTTCCAGATGAACAGATTTAAGGTTTTAAAGAAGGTCTAAAGTTTTAAATTTAAAATTTTTCCCTCATGCCTCATTATAAAGCAAGCACTGCTTCTGCTTAGTTCTCAGAATTTTTGTGCAGTGCTGTGTTCTTAGATTAAGAATGAATAAATCAATCAATATTTCATCACCTGTTCATCCTAAAACTCTTCTTCGGTAAAGCCCTTCATTACTTCTGTGGGGACGTGTGAAAGGTCTGTGGGATCCCATCAGAAACTCTGCCCAAAACCTCCATGGTGACTCTTGTGCCTTTGAAAAGAAACAATTTGCCAAGCTTGATCAGACCCACTGTTAACAGCATCACTTCATATTTACTCTGGAGTCCCTTTCAAAATACACTCTGAGCATCCCAGTCTGCCTTGATTTATGTTCAGTGATTTCCTTGGATCTGAGCTGTAGATCTGTTTCAAAACACAGTTTGAAACATTCATCTTTGCCAGCACGACTGTTTTGAAGGAAAATGCTGCATGGCTTTAAAAAAATTCATATCAAGGCCAAGATATTATTAAAATTATATGGTCTGCTGTGTTTAAACATTGATTTGGTCATTCAAAAAACAACAACAAAAAAGCCTAAGCCCCACAGATCCCTTCAAATGCCAAATTTTGATTTTCCACTGTTTTACATAAACCAGATAAGAATTCTTAGCATAAAGTGAATTTTTTACTTGCTTTTGAATATTACTTGCTCCAGTTACTGAGCAATTGGTGATGTGTTGAGGATTTAGGAAAACAAGGTAGAAAGGTGCAGTTTTTGTGGTTGGTGCAACTTGCAGTTTGAGGCAGAGGAATTCAGCCTTTCCACCCCAACCTGCTCTGAGCAGGGCTGGGTCTGGGGCTGCTGTGTGAGACAGGAGGGGATGCAGCCCAAATGGGGCAAAAAAAATCAGAAAAATCTTACACCAGGCCAGCAAACCCCAAAGAGACAAACCAGCACGTTCTACTGAGAGAGTGTCAGCTCCAGCCTCACCTCTAATACCGTGTAATCCCACCTTTACAGATCTTTCTTTTATCCAAATGGATGGATTAGTGGGGAAAAACCTGATCAGAGATGCATATTTAAAAAGATGCATATTTGAAAGTCAGCTTCTGGCTGCTTCAGTTCTTGACGAATTTCTTCATTTTGTTCTGTAAAGACTGATCCCAGATGTTCCCTACCAGGCTGTATGTAGAGAGTGTTTATTTAATTTTAATATGGAATATGTGTTGAATATTTTTTTATCTATCTTTCCTATTTCTTAGATTTAAATGTGAATGATGTGATGAAGTGATCCTCAGTTTTTTTCCCCAAAACCCACATGGTTTTAGATTAGTCAGACATCTATCTCCAGATAAAATATACTCTATTTCTTACTTTACCACAGCACATTGTACATCTTAAATATCTGTTTGTCTCTGTTATAAATTTAGGCCAGTAGAGACACTATAATCTAGTTTATGAAATAAGCTGATTAGTGTTTTTTTAATTGGGTAACTGAGAAGGTAATAGCACACAAAGCTGAAGAGCCTTAGCAGTGGAGCCTGACAGGAAAATCAGATATGAAAACCACCAGTATGGGGAATCAGGTCTCATTTAAAAATTAAATTATATAAATTTATTTAATTACCTTGAATTAATTCCTAAGTGTACACATGCACACATTGTGGAGCATCATTAGGATCCATCATAGTCATATTGATTTGAATTAATTTTCTGCAATAATAGAGATCCATATACTGTTTTGTAAACTAAATCTGCTTCTCAAGAGCTCTGAACTCCAATAATTCAACACAGAAAAGCAGGGAAGGCCAGGAAACTGCATCCAAAATCAAACCTGTGACTATTGTGTGCTACATCAAGCTTAGGCATTCTGAATCTCACCAGAGCAGCACTAAGTTTACCACAGATTTCATAAAACTGGCCAAAAGCAGGTTAAATTTGACTTTTTTTTTCTTTTTTGTTCTAGTATGTCTGAGAGTTCTTAGTGTCTGAACTAAAAAAATTTCATGAAACCTTAATTTCTGTACAGAGCCCTCTGTGATTGGTTTTGACTGCGCAGTAGATACCCCCAGAATGGCTTCACACATCTCCCTTCTAAAATCTTCTAATACTACAGGAATACAATGCTCTTTGTGACTTGGAGAGGGTGTTGTGTGTTTGTGTTAAAAGGCAATTTTTCCTTTTGAAAATGCTGGCACAAAGCACCACATCCAATCCTAAGTGACCTGATCCTATTTGTTGTCAAATTCTGATGCCTTTGACACACATGGCACAACCATTTTTCCTTGAAAGGGCAGAAAAGTCAGAAATTTTTGCTGCATCTGTTCAAGGTCATTATTACTTTTGCTCAGGACAGCAGGCTCTGCTCTGCAAACCCAAAGCCCACTCTTGCTGTGATTGGAAAAGTCCATATAATGTATTTTTCCTACAAGATTACAAAGTCACCTTTCAGATAAATTTCAATATTAATGAGTTTAGTGAAACAAAACTGCACATGCTCAGTGTCATGGCTGTGTGTGACTGAACATCCTCCTTGCTTCTCTGATCTGGTGGGGTTCAGGAGAATGCTGAGCATTGAATGATCCATTTGTGTGACTACAGCAGTGCTGCACCTCGGTGTTGTGGTTCCCTTTGAGGGTGCCATGGAGCTGGTTTTAGCTGGTTTTAGGTACCACTGAGTTTTAGAGGTATTTAAGGAGCTCTTTAGGCAGCTTAAGACCTTTCTTACTGGGTGAAGTAAGAAATTTCTAAATTTCTTTAGAAATTTCCATTTCTAAATGGAAATGGGAGTCCATTTCCACTTAGACTCCCAAACAGAGAAGGGAATTTTCAGAAGTGCTCAGCACAAGCCCTGGCTGACAAACACCAAGCTTGTCTGCAGGCACCTAATGCTCCCTTTGCAAGACACCTGTGCATTGTGGAACAGGAGGCCAAACACACTCCAGAAAAAGTTCAGTAAAAAAATTACAAAGGCACCTTTCAAATAAATTTAAATTCTAGTGAGTTTAGTGAAACAAAACTGCACACACTCAGTGTTATGGCTGTGTGTGACTGAACATCCTCCTTGCTNTACACCCGTACATCGTGGAACAGGAGGCCAAAC
>VWYN01023505.1:0-37266 GCA_013400075.1 Hippolais icterina
TAGATAAGACAAAAATCAGAGGCAGAAGCATTTGTATAATATGTGCAGTCTGATGTGAAAAAATCAAAAATGCCCCAAAACCAACCAAAAAAAGGGGGGAAAAAAAGAAAAAAAAAAAAGCAAGTGTAACAAGCTGCATTATTAACAACACACTTACTTTGTCTTTTGTGGCTAGATAAATCCTCCAAAGTTATAAAGTTATAAAGACTAAAACAGTTTGAAACATTCACTGGAAAGCAAGCAGTTTCTACAATTCGTCTTTTCTACTTCATAAAATAATCATAACCCTGAGATTCATACATTCATGATTATATTTATTTCATTCTGACATTATTACAGCATAGGTACGCAAAGAATTGTCCAAAATAAATACAGACCTCTTGGCATTCTCTGGAATTATACACCTGAAAATAATAATTCCTTTTACTATACAAACTTTCTGAACACCTATCTTTTATGTTGACAAGCATGATTCAGATCCACTCCAGTAAACTCAACACCATAAACGAATGGTACCAAATTAGTCTAATAAAAAGAAGCCGAGTAACATCTGCTTTTTCTGTTTCAGTAGCTCTGAAGAAATCAAAGAAGTAGTTTGCAGCAAATCCTAAGTTCTCCTACTCTGCTTACCAGCAGCATTTGCTTTTATATATTCTTTATACTCTTTGCAAAGATATTTGTAGCTCTGTAGCCTATTTGTAGCTAGCCCCAACACTTTTCCCTACCCCAACAGGCAGAAAGACAAAATTCCACAAGCTCCAAGCTGGGGGTCCAAGGCCCCTTTCCTATCTTGGCTCTCTGGGAGCCAAGGTTGAATGCAGCTCCTGGAGACACATTTTCATGAACAGAGTTTAGTTCCTGTCTAAAGGGGGGAGGATTCAGAAAAGGGCTGAACTGAGGAGGAATTACCTCACCACTTGTGTCTCTAATTGGGGATTTCTGTCAGTTATGCTAATTTGCTAAACTTATCAAACTGTATTCACCCCATGCAGGGGTGGGCATTTTCTATATCTGCCCCTTGGAGGCCTCCAATAAAGACCAGCCTTTATTCTACCTCCTGCACTGATATTGTCTCCAAAGTGTGTTGTTTCATCTCGAGGTTCTTTGAGGCATCACTGGAACTGGATGTGCTACTCACCTTTAGGAAATGAAATTGCCCTAAGTGCACAGATAAATATCCATTCCTTATGGAAAAGGACACGCTGTTCACAGCTACATAGATCCAAACTAATGCACTGAAAAGCTCACTGAAATTTATTTGCACAATTTCAGCTCAAGAATTTCTAATCACAGTCTGTTTAAAACGGCCAAGACTGTAAAAACAGAATAAAAATCCCATGTCCCAGTTTGTCTAAGTACAAATTTCTTAGTACACTTGTACTAAGAAATAAAAATACATAAAAGCTGAATTACTCATTAAATCTGGATTCTAATACTCCAAAGCTGTCAGATTAGACAATGAATCTGGCTTTTTTACAACACAGAAAGGAAAAACATAAATTCAAACACAACAGTATAACATATATTGTTAATACTTGTGAGAGGATATGGTGGATGTAAATATTTTAAAACTCAGCTTCCTTAAGTAGTTAAAAAATCAGAAAAGCAACAACTACCATGGAGACAAATGGCAAACATGGCAGGGGGAAGTCAGTATAGAAAAGCATTAAGGAATAAAATCTTGAGTGTGACAGGTCAGATAGAATGTGCTTAACTCATGCTCATACACAACTTTTCAAATCAGTGAAAAACTGTTCAGTGCACAGTTGCAAGAGACAAAGAAATTATTTTCCTATGTATAAGGCTACAAGAGGGAATGGTATTGCAGATAAAATGTTTGAAATCCATGATTTTTATTACAGTAGAAGCCACAGTAAAAACATTCCCCTTCTTTTTTTGGAATCAGCACTTTGATGTTCAAATTTAAAGAAAGCAAATTAGAGAAGCGAAGGGTGAATCAATTCTGGGCTCTCACATATGGACAACCAACTGAAAAATAAACACCACTGAGTTGGAAATGTCTATTTGGAGTGAGATTTTTATTTTGAAAGGAAAAAAAATTAGGGCTACTTCAATATCTTAACTATTACTTTAAAATAAAGACTGCATTTTGTCCCTCAAAAGGAGACAAAAGTATAGTTCCTTGAACTATAAAAGCCAATGATATTGAAGCTCTAAGTGAGGCTTAAGGGCTGTTTATTTGGAAGTCAGCACAAGCACATCAACAGGATAAATATGGCAGATCAAACAAGAATTAAGTGGAGCACTCAGAAACTGGAAGTTATTAGTTGGTTCCATCCATGTCCTTAACTGCAGCTCTAAATGAACAAATAGGTCTTCAATTTATTTTAATATCTTGCTCTGTTTTTCAAAGTAATTTTCAAGAGTATTGAGTAGACGTAAATGGCAATAATAACTTGGAAAGCCAATTATGGATATCTGAAAATTCAATCCTGGACAGTTTTCCTTTACACTTGGCATTACCTGTCCATCTCCTACATCAATTGTCTACAAAAATGGCATTTTGGATGCAAATCTGTTGCGTTCCTTATTGGTATCATTAATGACTAAAACCCCAAGAAAATATCATCAGTTGGAATAAATTATAGCTCACACAGAAATAGCTGTTTTCTGCCAGTTTCATTTCTACGTCCATCAAAGTCATATCAGCCTTTTTCTGCCATACAAGAATCCGTCATGCTGTAATGCTGCATTCATCAAGGACATTTTGGAATAAAGTCAAACTTATTGTAATCACAAGTCCCTTTTATACTATATTACAATATTTCTGTCCCATTTTAACATTACCATGTATTATGAGCCACATTCCAGCCTCTTTTAATCATGCAAATTATCAAGCAAGATATGAAGAGGAAAAATACAAGCTATTTAACACTCCTTCCCCTATGGGACACCTTTAAACTCATGCAAAACTGCACACACACAAAGCACAAGCTGTATACATTTCTGAATTCCAGCAAACCTGTTTCTAAGTTCAAAATATGTGACCCTGAGCTGCCTTTTCATAAAGCCTCACTGGGAAGTTCTAATTGTGCTTTGAGTTCACAGATGTGGCTAAGCCACTTCTCATTAAACTTTCTAGAATTCCATGAACCCTTTGACATGTATTTTCACATGTAAATATAAACATTGTCAAGCTTGTGAAACTTTGGTTCATTCTCCTCCAGAGGAGAACAAGGATCAACCAACCACAAAAGGAAGCAGCCAGTTGGGGTTTTTTTATATGGTATAGGCTCAATCCCATACAAACTGCTGGAATCTCTGTAATAACCAGTAACTTTGGCTGTTCCACTCAGCAGAAAAACATCAGGACTTCACTATTAATGCCACATTTTTAAATAATATGGGTCAAGGAAGAGGAAACAGTGATCAAAAAAACCCCAAGGAAGTGTTGAGTATCTTTTTATTGAAAGACAACAAACACAAGTGAGCCATTAATAGTGGCAAAGATGGGGGAGGGAAGGGGGGAGGGTGGAGGGGATTTCAATCAGCCTTTTCATGTTTTATTCATCCTTAAGTAAGAAAGCCTTTCCCTCTGGCCAGTTTTTGCCTTTACTAACATAACCAGACAACAGGCATTGCATACATCCACTGTCAGATTGCTGCCTTGATTATTATTTCAGTTGTGACACGTGGACAGCCAACCCAAGCCCTCATAAAGTGGGATTTTCTGTCTGCAGGTAGACAGAACAGCTGCTGTAAGCCAGAGACATTCAATCCGTGGCCCACCTGGAAAATTCATCCTACTTGCAATCTATCCTACCAGCTTTTGACCACTGAGAAGTTCCCTATTGAGCCACATGATGATAATAGAATTTTGAGTGCACTGAATTTAGGGAAAAGGTCCAGCCATGCTGTCAGGTCCTTCTTGCCTTTAAAATAGGCTCTGACTCCACCACAATGGTGGAACTATTTCCAAATTGAGTATCTGTAGTAGATGCTGATTTGTAGCATGAATCTTTATCAAATATTGACTAAACTCTAATACAGGAAGACTTAGTAACTAGAAAAGCACAGCTTTTAAAGGCACCTATTAGAGCACAGAGAGATGTGTGCTATGAAATGTTAATTATTGCTCTTCTGTCAGGTGGCTGGCAGAGATTATTGCTACGAACTACAAATCATCTGTGACCATTTCCAGATTTATGCAACACCAAGAGCTCCAAGATAACCTGCAGAGTCCAGCATGTATCAGGAAGTCATACAGACACAGTTGTGCAGAATCACTGTGGCTTTTTCAGACACTTATTTATCTACATCAGGACAATCCAGCCTTATCACCCACAGGCTCTTCCTTTTGGCAGGAGTCTTCTCAAAAGAGCAAACTCTAAGTTTTCTGCCTACTTCCTAAGTGAGCAACCATGTGAAGGGGTGGAGATGTTTTGTTTTTGAGGAGGAAAAAATGGTAGGTCAGATGGGATTGTGCTTCAGACTGAACAGAATACTTCACAGGCTGAGAGACTAAACTAACCTAAAGCAGTGATTTAACAGATGTGGGGACATGAACTCAGCTCTTTTATTACAGTCAGCAACAGTCCTTAAAAATGACTTGCATAAATATTTGTGCAATTAATCCAACCTTAAAACCATTCAGAACTTTTCACTTACACAGCCCAGTAAACATTTCCAGTGTAAAAGAAGGGCTGCACCATCAAACCTCAGTCACATTTACAAGCACAATCTGGACTCGGATATCCTGTCGGATTAGTTTTAATCTCCATTTTCTTTCCACTAACTTCAACATCAAAACAGCAAGTTCTCTTTATTTGTTTGCTCATTTTCTTCCTGTACCTGTCACTGTGATCTGCACTTACTGAACAGATACAATTATGCTTTTTTATTTGTTTTTTTTTTTTTTTACTCTTGGCCAGAAAGAGCAAGTCTTCCAGAACACATGTATTTAAGGTTTATATCACTATACCCATAAAAGTGAGGTTTGATCACCTGTCATTTATGCAGAAGATAACATTGAAGAAGCAAATATTGATCTTTTAAAAAGTAGGTCTTTTCTTTATCATGCTCTCTTTGTACTCTCTCACTCCCACCACACTCTCTGGGGTATATATTCTGAAATTTCACGCATACCATAAAGTATCTTTGGAATGTTACAGTATAATTGTTTAGAGAAACATTTAATGGATGAGTAAGCATCAAGAGGCCAGGGCTAAGGGGACAGTTAAAATGCTGGCAGCATTTTGTACTGAAAGATCTTTTCAGCGTGAGGATTGGGGATGGACATTGGATCCAAAAATCTGGTATTGACTCGAGCAGTTTAAAGCCAGCAGCCAGCACAGAGGTGTCTGAAGGCACCTCCCAAATCATCTCCCTCCAACCACAGCTCCCAAATCTGGCTTTGGGCACTGCCCAGCAGAGCAATCCAGTGCCACAGGATATTATTTGATCAATAATACAAACACTGTGATAGGGCATGACATGATCCTGACAACTGGCTCTTCCTCCTTTTTGAATTGGTGGCTTGGTTTCCCAATTTCCAGCACAAATAATCTGAACAGTGTGAAAATGCAGCAAAAGTGACTGGAAAGAGCTGGGCACTGAGTACAGAAACAGCTAGAAAAAACTAAACATGCTTTCACTATAGGAATCTGCTGCAGACAACGTGCTGTAAATTAAAGCAAATTTTCCTGAATTCCCTGAAGAATTGCTCCTCCCAGAGATTCTACAAATCCATTAGCACAGGTCCATCATTATACTTTTTCAGGGTTTATGTACTGAAGAGAGTTTAAAAAAACACACACAAAATAAAGCATAGGGTATATCAGAGTAGATAATTGGATCTTAGATAATTGATTCATACCCTGATTATTGGAGTACAGCTGAGATGGCTTTTACTCCCAATTCCTCCTCTGCCCCATACTATTTCAAGTAAAAAAAAAGCAAAATAATTATCCCCCTACCTGAATTTCTAATCAGAAGATTACAAAAGCAGAAGTGCCACGTGCTCACAGAAACCAAGCAGCTCCTTTAGCTCCAAAGCTGGAAAAGCCAAGCTGCCCCAGGCTTGTGTCACAGCTGAAACTTATCTGATAATTGGGCACCTAAAATCTCCCTCCAAGGGGATTCTGTGCTGCTTAACAACATGGGAGTTGTAGCAGGTGCAGCACAATTTCTCCAGAACTTCAGATGCTCACAGAATTCTCAGAAATCTGTTGTCTTTGAGGAACTTCTGTTTCTGCATTCAACTCAGTGGAGAACAGGTAGCACGTTAAAAATAATGAGGAGCACAGAAATAGTGGGAATCCATAAAGCTCATCTTGTTAAACTCATGGGTAAGTACCACAAGTTCTGCCAGTTCCAATCCAGTGTATGACCCAAAATTGCTAATCTACCTGTAAACTGTGTGACTCTAAATTTTATGTAAAAATAATGCATTTATTAAGTCTTTATGAGGTATTTGTAGCATGTAAGATTGTAAGGGACTTCCCAGGTCATCATATTTGCATCCTACTGTTGGAAACACAATATTAAATAATCTCTTCCAGAACACATTGATTCCCATCTTATTTAAAAAGATGGGGGTTTTTTTGCATAATCTCAAAATCAGGATATTTGTTTAAATTTTCCACTTAATTCATCAAAGATCCAGTGGTCATTTAGACAAAACAATTCAGATTATGTAGGACAAGCTTTTACCTCCTCAAGCTTTTCTTTTCTTCACCAGCACAGTGATCCAGATGCTGTCATCAGATAAATTCACTGGTTTAAATCTGTATTTTTTCTAATGCCACACTCACTGGCAAATCCAACTATTCCTTGGGTAACTTTTTCTGTAATTACTTTCTCTTGGTGAATTACAGGGAGCTGTAATACCACTGGAGATTTTAAAACAAGGTCTGTAGATTACTCCTTGTGTCACAATGACCATAGCAGGGCCTGTTAGTGTTTTTTTGGAGTTAGGGGAACACAACACAGTTTATAATGAAGTCTAGCGAATAAGGATATGTTAATCTTTTCAACCACTTAAATCCAGGGAAATCAAAACCAAATGTCTTTCTAACACAGCATCCCAAAACCCAAGCCCAAACACTTGGATCTTAAGGCCTGCTGGGATGTTTTCTGCAAACCATCCATTAGATTTCTTATATTCTGTACAACATTCCTCCACAAGCTGGATTGATTTCTTCCACAGCTTAACTTGTTTTTGCCAAAGTCTCTTTTAGTCTCTATTTTAGTTCAGCATTGGCCTCCTGCCTAATGAAACAACCATTCCTTCTGCCAAAACTGTCATCTTCAGTTGCACAAGATGCATCTCACTTACAAACAATGTATAATGAGCCTGATGTTTAATGCCTGAAGAACTGCTGTTTTAAAATCATCCTACGCAAAACTTAAACAGATACAGGAGTGGTCAGTACCTTGGGTGGGAGAGAATTCATTCTCAAGATTGATTTTTTTCCCTCCCTTTTGTATTCAAATCCACTTTTTGAAAAGAAAACCATAATTTCAGGACATGAATGCATATGTATTTAACACAGGCAGCAGTGAGACGTGTAGGGCTCACTCCAAACCTGAAAGTTTCATTCTCACTCAGTGTGAAGTCATTGTTCTGGAATGATCACAGGCACCATAACCTTGGCTTCTCTTGAACAAACTATGTTTAAATATTAGAACCTTAATAAACTATCAAGTGTTGCTCATGACTGAAAAAAATCCATCCAAACAAGCCTCTTACTCTGTTTTCCTGCTGTAATTTCAGGCCCAGCTGAAACAAAGATACCTGTGTAAGAAGTTGTTCCTGGGTTAGGTTATTGATCCAGCGAGTGTATCGTTCAGTAGAGTCCACTGGCTCTCTTCTGACTTGGCAACCAATAATCTAAAGCAAAATGACATAAATCCCTAGGTTAAACTGTTGTACACCCACGTGGCAACAAAACAGGATCACAAAGTAAACATTCAAAACATGCCAACTCCAAGAATTAAGATTATCTATACAGCCCTTACCAGCCCCCTTCTATGTCCATAAGACAATCTGGTACAGTTGCTCTGTTCAAATGTTAAATAGTTACAAACTTTAAAAATCTCTAAAATTACTATTATAGATTAATATTAATCTCTAATTTAATTAGCGATTAATCTCTAGAAAACACTGAGGAGTATCTTTCCAATAACCTCATTCTTGGGAATATTTGAACCATTTGGGTTGAAATTTTCAAAGGAAATTTTCCATAGGCAGACTCTTAGAATGCAAAATTTCAACCAAAAGTTACTCCAGCAAATGAAAATTGGAACTTGAGTAACACCAGACAACCCTGCCAACAGTCCCATAACCTATAATATCCCCCATTACTTTTAATTAATAGAAAATAAGCAAAATCCCCTGCATATTCTGATTTGGTTTGTTCATGGCAGAACAGTGTAGACACCTCATTATGATTTTATCACTAAAGCACTGTACACCCACTTGAGCAGTATCTCCTTATCTAATACTGTTCTGTAGCTGTATGGGTTAAATATGAATTTTAATATTATTATGCCAGTAGGTGTTCAGAAATAGCTCCCAATCTCCATCAGAGAATATCAACAGGATTATGTATTACCTATATCTGCACAGACACAGCTTAATGCAATTTCACAGAAACACTAAACTGTTTACAAAAGGAAAAAGCTGAGGAGAACCCCAGGAGTGTGACTGGATAGAATTCTGCTGTTTGCTCCTCCCAAAGTCTGCAGTCCACATGAAACCTTCAGGGTACCACCAGACTTAATTATTTATGCAAAGTAAGCTGATACTGTTTTATACCAACTACTGAACTACTGCACTCCCAAGGAATTGAAGCTCTCCATTTCTATTCCTGATTTTGATCAGGATGTGTTTGAGGATGTGTTTGTCCATTGAGGATGTGTTTGCCCACTGAGAACTAACACCACGGGCTTTAGTGATTCTGAGCACTAATTTCTGCTAATCAAGTTCTGTTCAAGAATAGGTGAGAAACTTCCTTGGTTTATTTTTCACCCTAAGCATTCATAAATCTTCCAGTTATCTCTGTTAGCAGAGCTTTAAACTGCAGAGAGATGTGAGCAGCCAGGCCACAGCTCTGCATGTGCAGTCGTGAATACTTTTGATGTGGGAACAAAAACACCATGAGAAGATCTTGCTGGGGGACTGCTGGCAATGAAACATCACAATTTAGAGTATGATTAAATACAATCCAAATAACAAGCATGGAGAAAAAGAAAATGTTATTTGCTTATCCCATAAGAATAAACCAGAATGTCTCTGAACTAGGAAATATTTCCTCAATGACAACACCAAATTACTGTGGAAAACTTCAATCCTCATCCTAACTTAACCCTTATATTACAACTAAGTAATACTAAGATATTTTCAGAAGGCTAACCTAAAATTCTTTTAAACTGAGTATCAATTAGAAGAGCTCATAGAAAAGTTTTTACAGCACACCATGAAGATAAAAACCTGCAGAAGTCATGTCAGATGTTTGTCTATCCTATGCTGCAAGGATGATTTTTATTTAAACACAGAACTCTTCTAGTATTCATTAATCAAGCCCTCATTAGGTTTCTCTTGCATTTCCTAGGTTTTTCTAACTTACAGACACTTTACAAATATCCGTGTAAAAGGTAAAAATTACCTTTATTTTATATCTCAAATTATTCTGTGACAGCACAAGATGGAAATTCAGCTTCTTTAAATAGTCACAGTGAGGCTGAACAGATACAAAATACAAAGAGCTTTCAAAAGATAAGAGATTAAAAGGGAGAATTTCAAATTTGTTTTTCTGAAAACCTGGTTTTCAGTTACAGCCAAGTAGGAAGTGCAGTCATCTCTTTCCTGACACCTTGAAATTTAAATTAGAAGCTGAGGACAGAGTTTCACATTTTTATATTAATTTCTGAGCAGACTGATAATTTCATAAATGCTGCTGGTAATTTAAGCAAACTGAAGTAAATGTTGAATCCATGTGCTCAGCTAAAGGAGTGAAATTCCCTGAAGTCCAAAGCACAACTGGTTCAAATCCCAACTCCTCACACTTGAAGAGAAAATGGAACAGGTTTGATCAATTATCTGTACACACACAAGGAGAGGTGAAGGCAGACAGAAGAAGTGCTATTAAACTGAATCCTGACAGCTCTTTTTGGAATTATACAGTTTCTAATTCCTAGAGTTTGACTTCAAGTCTTAGCCAAAATTCCCTCCTTCTTCCATCTAGCCACAGATAATTCCATTGCATGCTCCAATTTACTTCTCTGAATTTTGCCTCATTAACACTGGTTCTGTACTTACTGTATTGTAGGTCCTAAAAATGCTTTGAGCCTTTTGGACTTGAAAAAAAATTTAGGAAAAAATCCTCATCAAATAAAATAATTTTTAGGAATTACTGGTACTGCAGTGAGAAAAATCAATGGGTTACATTGAATTTAGCCATCATTTGGAACACAATCTTTGGAAATGTAACTTTGCAACACAACAGGAAAATAGCTGCAAAGTTACTTAAAAGTTAACGTGCTGTAAGAAGTGCTATGTTTGCTCTCCCCTCTGCCCTAAGACCTGCTTTCTTTTCATTTTCACAACCAGCACCACTCAAGGCCACTTTTATCATCATTTAAGAAGTTTGTTTTACAGACAAATGTGAAAATTGCCACGATGCAATGAGGTTTATTTCTAGATCCTCAGCCAAACAAATCCCACACCTTTCTGCACTTGAGCTGTACCATTCCCCTCCCAGTGGGACTCTGACACGTGACTGGGATTTTTGACTTGCGGTCGCAAGATAAACACCACCAAGCTGAGCCTTTGATTCAGCATCTGCAAAGCCCAGCTCATGTAACCAGCTTCTTTCATACAAAGAAAATCAGATTATTTAGAGTGCAAACAGCTTCCTCCAGCTCCCCTGTGTAAGGTGTGGCAGCACAAGCATCTGCACACTTGTTCCATTTCCTCCATGCCTCATAGAGGTTTTATATTCACTGAATATTTCCTTAGAACTTTCAAATTGAAGTGAAAAGTTTTTCATTGTTGCTTCTCTCATAGCATTTAAAAACACTTTGATAAAAATCTTTCTGGCCTATATTACACCCATTCAGACCTTCCAGAAAGTACAAGAAACTCTGCATTTGAAATACTCTTTTCAGTATTTTGAGTATCTGTTTCTATGCAAAAAATAGAGTTCATCCAAGTTTCAACTTTTTGATCTAATTGGATAAGTTTGTTTTTAGTATTACAAATGTTGTAGAGTGGCATATAGTTGTACCTAGATTAAAGCATGCAATATATACAGTAAATGCAATAGGCTTCTTATTCCAACTGGAAACTTGCTGAAATGCAACATTAATGTTACTTGTATAGGAAGCAGTAACATGACCAATGAATAAAAGAAATTTCTGGCTCATAGAAAAGGACTATGGCAGTTCAGGAAAAAGTAAAACTCATGAGGAGAGAAAATCATGACAATCCTTTCTGCTATGACAGCAATGAGGTAATTTGCTTTCTAGACAGAAATACTTTAATACTTTTTTAATGTATTAAAGGTAACTTAGAGCTCATTTATCTTTTTATTTAATAGCAATCAGCATTGGTGTCTCTGGAAAATATACAAAAGAATTTATCTTTTATGACAGGAAGAACAATAAGAGCAGAAAACAAGTGGTTTATGTTTAGTACCAACAAGAAATGCCTACACTGAAAGGCAACACAAGTGAAATTTAAAAATAAAAATGGCTTAAAATGAGCTCTATGGGAAGAAGTGGCCAAATATCAGATCAGTTTGTGGCCCTACAGTTCTGCCTGGCTTCACCTACTGCTTCACCAAAAGCCTCCAGTCCTGTCCAGATGGTCTCAGACAGGAGTCAAAACAGCATTATAGGTCTGTATTTGGGCACCTGAATCTCTCTTCCTAATAACTCTACCACTTCACCCAATTAGGAGCAGAGTTAATGAATTGCATCTAAATAACATTATCAGAATGAATGTCACAGACATGTTCTTTATGCCACTGCATTGCAAACATCTTCAGGAGTTAGAGAACTCTAAAGCCAGTACAACAGGATCATGCTACAGTACAAATAAAAACAGTAAAAATAACTATGAGGTTCTGCAGGTCACAGTAACCTGGGAAATAAAAATCCAACAAGCACATTCAGTAAATTCAGAGTTATGCTCACATTTAGAGGACCTGGACAGGATTGCTACACATATTACCAAATCCTGCTTAGAGTCATCTACAGTCAGTGTGCTGTGAGGTACAAAACTGCTCCTCTGAAAAATGAGTATTTCAGTCCCATATCTGACACGTGCAAAGCCCAGCACTCTATACTCAGTCACTGACACGTCAGAACTTGTTCCAGCTTTCACCAACAGTTTTGAAATGCAATATTCAGGTAGAGATGTTTCTTATTTGTGTCATTTTAGAGTTTTATGTTTTCCCTTGCACAGTTAAATGGAAAGGGAAGTGGGTGAGAGGAAACCAAGTTTAAATGAGTTGGCAATAATTAAAACCAACGCATTTTCTGCAGATGTGGTGTTTTCGAGTTTTTTAATCACTGTAACTTCCTTTACCACAATCAATCTTCCTTATTCAGGAGGCGGCCAATGGGTCAGAACCCACCCGTTGTACTAAAGAGGAAATGAGGATGAAAAAATAATTTGTCTTCAATTTTATCCCAATGCTTTCCACCCTTGTTTTAAAAAAAGAGGAAATGAACAAAGGCAAAAGCATAAACTCTCCACAAGGCAGTAGGCACTGGATGTACAAACACACACAGGAGTTTCTCATAGATTGCATCTTTTCTTAAGGAACTTCATTATTGAAACAGGTATTGGGAAAATATGCACTTGAGCATGAAAAAATCCACAGCTTTTCTGTACAAAATAAATGCAACTTTCAAAGGTTATGCAAAGTACAAAATTTCATTCTACACTCTGAGGAAGAATGTGCAGTGTTGTGTTCCATTTCAGAAATATGACAAAATGATGTAAACCTCCCTGAAGAGAATGCAATTAAGTACTTAGTGATGCTTTAATTAGAAAAATCATAACATCTGATCCTAGATAATGTTCTGTGAAAAGAAAGATTATCCAAATAACAAGTAAAATATTATTAGTGGAGGATTATCTCTAGGGCAGAGCACCTTTTTCCCCAATGTCTTTCTATGAGAGCCCACAGATGGAAAAATCCTAAAATAAAAAGCTAATAAGAGTTATTTACCTTATCCTGAATGTTTAAGAGCAGCTTTAGTTAATCAAGCCCACATCTTTTATGTTAAGGAAAAGTAGATGTCACTTCTGCTGTCTCCAAACCCTACTTCAATTATTTTTATTGTAGTAATTTTATGCAGTAATTTCCTTTAAGAAAGATTTTGTGATCACCACTCAATGCAATTAAAAAGGAAAAATAAACTAAAGAAATATTTTTATGTGGTTAAAATCTTTCCAAAACTATATACTGCAGGAAGAAGGTAATAAAATGTGTTTCCTCTCCTAATCATTTCCAAGGGAGGAAACTGTTCTTCAAAACATGACACCTGTGAGGTAATTTGCATTAGGTGTAAATATACAAAACACACCCTGGTGTATTTAAAGCATGTTTTAATAATTATAAAATATGTTGATAGTGCTGACTCCCCAAAGAAACCTTGAGGTCAGATGAATATCCATTTCCACAGATGCTTCTATCCTGGAGTAATCCATATTTAAGAACACCTGTTAAACATTCTACTTGACACTAGTTCAAGTCCAAAGTCCACAAAAGGATGTTACATGTTTATTTGCAGCACACAAAAAGAGAGTAATCAAAACCCAAGGAAGTCTGAATTTTCTTTAGTGAATTCATATGAAAAACAAGAAGTCAAGGTGGTGTAATCAGAATGAGCCCAGCTGAGCATCACAACACAGGAAGATTTAAAAAGATGTTATCACACGTGTGAATTCATGATGTTTGAACATGATATTTTGGGGAAAACTTCAAGTAAATATCACTGAAGAGATACCAATTTCTTCTGGCTCTAGCTTCACGAAGTGTGATTGGACTGCAATAGTTATCACCTGAGCAAAATGCCTGAACACCAGGAGGAGGGAATCTTGATTTTCAAACATTTTATGCTTCAGACATAGTTTTAAAAATGAAATAGGAAATGAAATTTACATGAATGAAATACATTACAGTCAGATTTTCATGACTATCAAACTCCAGTAATCACAATCATTTGATGGGGTTATTGGCATGTGGAGGCCATTTTAAACACAAATTTAATTACAAAGTCGTGTCAGTTGGGCTGGTTTCCATTTGGACTATTTGATCAAATGTAGAACAGACCTAGACTGACATCATGACTTTGAAAATGCTCTGTGGTTTTTTTCAGAAATACCAAATTAGAAAAATTCTTTAAGGAAGCTGCCTAATAAAAAGCTGAATTCCAGCAGATCTGGACAAGACACATGGAAAGGTCCAGTTATCAAAACTATAAGAATAATACTCTCACATTGTCAAAGAAAGAATTTTCATATTCTTCAGTGCAAAAAAGAAAAGGAATCATATTTTTCCTCTAAACATACTCCAATGTCACCACTTCTGAACAAAACCTTCACACAACTGCTGCTTTAGTTTCTACCCTCCATACCAAGAGAAGATTATTGAAATATTATCAATGACTTTTAAAAGCCTCTAATGACAATTTCCTGAAGTGAAATCTATAAATGTTTTTATAAGTATCTATATTGGATAGCTTTAATTTAGAGTTACATTTTCCACATGCTGGAGAAGAATGTAAAAGACTTGGTAGTTTGATAACAGTGCGCAGTAAAAGGGAGCTGGATATTAAAATAAGTTCTGCTGACCAGAATAATTAAGACTAGTTCATGAAAATATTCCTCTGGACATGTTTTTCTCCCACATAAAAAAATCAACTGATGTTGGACAACCAACAACTGCATGTGATCACCTCAGGAATAGAATCTCATTTTCCCTTCTGTCTATGCCAAAGATAGACCAGAATCTCTTCAGATCTACTCAGCCCCTTGAGTGGAGCAAATTCCTGCTAACAGGTTTATGCAAACAAATTTGATTTGTCATTCAAGACATGACAGTACTCAATTAATGTCTCTTCAGTAGCTGTTGTGTGAATTAATTCTTCTATTAAAATGAACCTCCACAGGCAGTGCTGGGACAGGCCCAGGCAGCACACACTGATCTGTCTCAAACATGCTGAGTAAGGGAGGCACAAGGAGAACTCTGCAAATTAACTAAGGAGAAAAAAAAAGATTATTTAAGTTCTAAGCAAAGAGGATTTTAACCGACTTCATGTCCAAAATAAAAGCCCCTATCAAAGGAAAATCTGCTAAGCTATATGCCACAACTGGGGGACAAAGGATTTAAAGGGAGATGGTAAAACCTGGACTTCAGAATGGCAGATAGAGAATGAGAGAAGAACACCAACAACCTCGCTGAACACGGGAAGGATGAAAATTAAATAGAGGTAGAGAATTGAATTGAAATGGAGGACAGAGAGCTAACAACAAGCATTATGTAGTTATGCTGTATGGCAGTTTAATAAAACCTCACATACACTCATTTGTGTTTTCACACTGCAAAATAACAGAATCAATGGATCTGATCATTTTAGTCACAAGAAAAGACTCAATTGACTCAAAAAGAATTGACTCAAAGTAGTGCTCTCTGTAAGCAGAGCACTCTCTAAGGGAGGGAGCAAAAAATAATCCTGCTACTTTCCAACATGTAGCAGAAAGGTGTGACAGGTCCCAACAAGCAGAACAGCACAGGGTACAGTGACATGAAAAAAAAAAATTAAATTGTAACTTTCAGAATTAAAAAATGTGTATTTCCAGACCAAAAAAAAAAAGAAATCCTCTTAACTTCTAAATGTATATAATTTGTGAAGTTCAGTAGAGGTGGGAGGAAACAGCCAATGCCTTTGGCCCAGAGCTGTGCCTTAAAGAAAGGAGCAGCTCAGCTCTCATTCATCTGCTGATTTCTCCAATCCATGGGCCGATTGTGCAATATTTATTTCAGCTCTCCCAGGGCAGGTGAACAGGTCTGTGAGGCACCAGCGCCAGGCATTGTTCAAGTTCACTCAATCCCATCAACTATCTTAGAGTCACATTAACCATCAAAGATATGCAGAATTCAGGCAGTTGGTTAACACAGGCAGATAATTCAGCAGATAAAAATGCCTTTAAGCACTGCTGCTCTTGATCTAAAGCCAGGCTACAGAATATGCCAAAAATCTGCTTTAGAGATGCTAAATAGTGAGAATTGCTCATTGAAGAAATGCAAATGGTATATTCATGTTCTCTCACATGCCCAGGTATCCTACCTGTTTGAGACAGAGGATTGTAATTTCACAACAAACAGAAAGGTGTTCATTGTGACACTGATACTGATTCACCTCCTATTGAGCCAGAGAAAACAAAAGAAAATAATGCTATTTCTATTGCCCACATTCTCACTCCAGCTGGTGTTTTCTCACTGAGGCTGGAGACAGTGAGGAAAAGTTTAGCTATTTTAGAAGCTCTTTAATGTTACTCAGTGTCTCCAAGATCTTTTCCTTCAGCATGGCCAGAGCAGGGCCTGCTGGAAGCATCCAGCAACAAGACAACCAGGGAGCAGATAAAACTGACATCCCTCTCTCTCCTTGAAACAAAAAGCTTTAGGAGTTCTCAGAGGGTAACACTCTGTTGAAATTAAATAACAGAATAAATGTGAGGCAGAGTGAAAGACTGCAGAGTGTGTGTGGTTTGGGAAATCATTTCTTGGGCTACTCCAAACTTAGGAAGTTGTTCTATAGAACAGTAGTACGTACACAAGGTTGGAGCTCCTCCAGAAGAACACAAAGTAAGATATGAAGGCATGATATTTTCAGAATGAAAGGAAATTGAATCTTGAATCTTCCTATCAATGAGCTGCCAACAAAGCATACATGTTTTGTGCTTGGTAAACAAGCAACACCTGGCTTATCCTGGATAAATGGGATAGATGCAATTTCTAGGGATAAACAAAACCAGCATGATGTCCTCGAGCTTCACAACTGCTAAAAGTAGGGATTTGTACTGAGCCTTATATTTCTTAAGCAGAACTTCAGAATTTGTAGTATAAAACATAGAGTCTCAAAAACTTGTGTCTTCTGAGAGTGTCTATTTACAGATTTCATGTCAGGGGGACTTAGAGATGATGTCAAATAGTCACCAGAGGACAAGGTGACAGCAGTTGTGCTTTAACAAAAAGCACAATGTATTGGTGACTTGGATTTTGAGACCCAAAATCCCCCACTCTGAACATTTCCAAGGACAGAACAGTTCCACCCTACAAGTTTTATTTTTAAAAAGTGCTCCAGATAAGAGCAGCTTAGGAGAATAGAAATTAACTTGCTCTTTAAAGCACAATTTAGGAGTCTATGATCCAGGAAATGAGACACAAAGGCTGCTGCTGTTACCTCAGCCCTGTTCCAGTACCTGAAGCTGGGGCAAGCTCCTCGCTTTTTCAGAGAGAGACACAAGTTTCTTTAAAAAATAATTTGCTGGAAAGATCCCAAAGGCATCTGGTATCTTTGGTTCTGCTGTTTAGTAACCAGGCTTCAAGTTAGTGTAAGGAAATTTGCATTTAAGAGTAATACAAAAGGAGAAGAACCTCAGGGATTAATTAGGACCTGGGAGATTTCTCTTGGTGGGCAAAGTTGGAGACTTTTTTTATCTGTAGATCTAAAGTAACAACAACAGCAGACTGAAGCCTACAATATCAGATCCCACTGGGAACACTGGTCTTCAAATCTGACTCCCAGTAACAATCAGCAAGACTAGGATTAGGAATTAAATTTTTGGAAGTATATTGAGACTGCATAAAGTTAAAAATCCAGGTCAGGAGAAGTTGCAAAACAGTGGAAAGTGCAAGTCTGCAAATTAGAATTTCAGGAACAAACAAAAAAAGCTCACTGCTTCACAGGCATTTTTCAACCTTCTGCTTTTTTTAAAATTTTTTTTTTTTTGCCCCTCCACCTACTCTGGTTTATCAGACTGATTGAAGCCATGCCAGAACTTCAAATATAGAACAAAACTTCATTCAAACATCCCCAAACATCTTCCAAGGCCTGAAAATTGAATGGCATGATTATTCTGAGGACAGCAGAGAGATAGATGTTCTTTTAAGAACAGAAGTCTACCCTGAGACTGGTCAGTAGATTTGTGACCAGGCCAACTTTTCTCCAAGTTGTATCAGAACTGTCGAGGGGCTCTGGACCAAACTGATCTATTTGCTCACCAGAAACAGATGGATACAGCTCCCTTGCTCCTTCAGAATCATGTTGGATTCTGTAAGATCCAACATGAACCCAGAAGGTTCCACCTCACACAGGCATCCCACACATTTTCCATACCTGTGACATGGAGAATGTGCTGGGGCTGGTGGAAATAAAGTTAATTCTGCCCACGCCAGTGCTGTGTGCTGGTAACACACCAGTGGTGTGGGCTGCTCCCACAGCACCAAGGCTGTCTCTCCAACATTCACCCTCTCCAGAAAGAAGAGGGTGGGCAAAGTCTTGCAGTGGCAGTCAGGGCAGCTGATCCAAGCTGACCAAAGGACTGTTCCTTTGCTTTTAATAAATTCCCTTGATCCTGACCCGCTGATTTTTTCCACCTTCTCTTTCTCCCACTACCCTGTCCTTCTGAGGAGTGATAGAGCCCAGCCAAGAACCAGACTGAAACAGGACCATAAATCCACATGAATTTAGAACATGGCATTAACAGGTTTGTGTTGCTTACAACAGATCATAAAGACCCTTCAGTCTACTCAGGTCCTCTTTATTACTTGTTTGATTATCAATAGCTCATACTGAGGGTTGTTGGGCACTAAAGTATAACAGAATAAAAACAAAACAGTTGAAGTGCTTTCTAAAAAGACTACAAACTGGTTAGATAAATTTGACTTAATTAAAAAAGTCTTAATTTACATCTTTAGAAGCCATATAAGCAAGAAATATGATCGCTCTTAGCACTAATTTCCATAAAACAAGCATACTGGATCAACTTGCCTTTCTGGTTTTTTGGCCTCTGACTGCAGAATTACATTAACTGATTGATATCAGAACAAAAACAACTTTCAATTTATCCTTTTATTGTGTTTGTAATGGGAGTTAGGTTAACTGCTACTCAGGTACCATTAAAGCTATAATTTAACAAATTCCATTGTAAAGATTATCAGATGTCAGAAGAGCCCTCATACAGGTGGTGTGATGAGCAGGTACACATCCCACCACTAAGCAGCAGGTTGTTTGGCAGACATTCCTCAGCTAAAGAGACTGCAGTGATCTCTACTTTGAAGCAAGGGTGTTTTGGAGTTCAAAAAGTTCAAAAGGCATTTAGTTGAGAGAGAGCAATAATCCTAAAACTGTGTTTTGTTCAGATACCTGCAGGAAACACCCTCAGGACACACCAAGTATATCAACGTTTCCTTTCCAGAAACCTCTCTCACATTGAAATAAATGTCACAAGAGAAAATGTCAGAGATGTGGAAATAATAAGGCTGATTTTGCTGAATATTGCTGATAGGAATACAAACTCAGTTTTCAAGTTTATAAAGGAATATCTTTGTCAACAGTATTGATAAATTAACCAACTGCCACAAGTTATTTATATATATATATATATATAATCTTTGGGCAAGTAGAACATATGCACAAACTCTCTCTAAAGAACACTGACCCTAATCACAGAAAATCATATAAAACCAAAATCATATAGATCAGAGAAAAACTCTCTCACAGAATATTCCTGACAGTTTATTTCACAGGAATAAAGAATAGAATTCTAATAATGTTTCACTTTACAGGCAGACAGAGAGAGAAACTTCAGCTGAACTGTAGGCCAGTCCATCACTGGTAACAACTCATACACTCCCTATGGTTTACAGTTTTTTAATTATTAAAAGCAGATAAACCATAGCTGTAGCCAACCCTTTGCAGCTTTTCAGATGACTTCGAAAGGCTACATAAAAAAGGCATTCTCCTTTAGATTACAGTCATTAGCCAAACCTATATACTTATTTGCAAAAGAGTATCACTGTTGTAATAAGATCTGGTTTTCTGAACAGAGAAAATAAAAGGAAGAAAAGAAGTTCAATCAAAGCTCCCATTCAGTGCAAGGATTAAAACTAAAGGAAAAGAATACACTGGTTATTGCTTTGCCTTCCCCAGCCCCACTGTGAAATTTTCATATCCTTTTAAAGATGTATCCGGAACTCTGTCAAAGAAAAACCCAGAAATACACACAAGAAAAAAGTACTCACACTGTTTGGGTGTTGAATGGCAACTTCGTGCTGCAGCCTAACCCGCTGTGGCATCATCACATCATCCTGGAATAAATAGCACACTGTTACTGAACATAAAAAGGGTCACAGTACAGTACTGACACACATTAGAATATGTTGCTAAATTAACATCATTTTACTGGCTCGCAGTCAGAAATGCAAATGGAACAGATATTAAGAGACTTCACACTTTTTGTGGATTAAACCCGATGCTGTTGGAGCTGGAAGTGAGCAAAATTACTACGTGACAATGGTGCTGTGATCTCAACACACATCCACAGGCACCCACACATGTAACATTTATTTCTCAAAACACTCCCCAACTCTTTCACAACTCCCAGAGCAGCACTGGCAGAGTGAGGACAAGGAACTACCCTCAGTTAAAGCCCTGAGATCTGAGACAGCAAGATGAGGAAATGTTCTCTGTAATCTGGCTGTACCTTGTTCCACTGAAAATGAAAAGCCTTTGGTCTCTAGAGCTAAAAATATGTCATATTTCATTGCACAAAAACTAGTACTTGTGAAATGAGAAAATTCTAAGGAAAAAAGGGAAGTGCCCACACTCATAAAATGCATTGACATTGGCTTTAAAAAACACCACCTAGATTTAAACTTCATGTTAATACTTCTTCCACTTGTAGCATAAAGATCTGTTTTATTTACATACAAAAAGATGTAATGATGTTGTTTTGTGAAAAGTCAGTAACTTTGCTATCCTGCCTTGAACTGTTAGGAGAGATTCCTTTCAAAATGATTATTATTTGCTGTTCAAAGTTAAATCCTTTCTAGACAGTGATTTTACAATCTATAGAAACTGTAGCACAATTTTTCTTCCCTAAATTAAGGCTCCTGAGGTTTCTACCTATATTCTTTTCCATGTTGGTGCCATATTTCCCCCCTTTCCAGTCTTTTTTAGATGCTGGTTAAAGCTAACACAGCCTATTTCCTCTCAGAGTATTTCCAAGTAAACCTAATCAGGCAAACATAATTCAAAGGAGCCCTGAATTCCTGCTCTACAGACACTCTATTAACAGCTCTTCATACTGAAATCATTCTGAGATTCCTATTAAAGCACAACCCCTCAATATTGAATTTCCAACCATTTTGACATTAAAACTTCCCATCAAGTCAACAGCAACAAAAATACATTGGTGTTTAAACATCTACAGCTTGAAGAGTTGAATGACCTTGCAATAAAGGTGCCACTATAGTTTTATCAAAACAATGCATGATAAAAAAGGTTTCAGAAGTAGGTCCAACTATTTAATACAGTTCAAGGTTAAAGATAAAACAAAATAATAATAAAACTGACTCTTACCACGCATAAGTTTATAAAAGATGGGAGGACTACGTTGTCAAAAGCATTTTTCTGTATTTTGCATTTAGAATATGTTTAGTAATAAGCATGACAGCTGTTCCTGATTTTCAAAGCCAACAGAGCAAAAAACCCCTTCTGATTTCTCATGACTTCAAAACTACAATATTATTTACCACCTAATCCACTTTATCAATAGAGCACCAGAATTCCAGTATCAAGCAAGTGTTCCAATAAAACCTTTACCCTATTTCCCACAAGAAGAACAATAATCCTATTTATTTACACCAAATATAGGGCTGATTTTTGTAAATTAAAACCTGGTTTTCATACAAACAATATGAAAATATTTTAATATATTTTAGCTGAACTTTGTTCACTCCTTTACAAGTTTCTAAGGATCCTTAGATGTTTTCTTGTTAAATAAAAAAAAAGAAGAAAAAAAGAAAAAAAAGAAAAATCTACCAGGATTTTCAGGAATAAAATCCTGAGCCAAGAATTTCAATGCTCAGAACAATGTTACCCTCATCTTTTACAAGATACAAATCTTTAGCTTTTGTGCTAAAAGATCTCTCTGTTCATGATCCCACACAACAGAGAGAACTCTTACACTCACAAAGATGAAAAATAATATACTCGATTTAAAAAGGTTAAATCAGCCTGGAAAGTATTCAAACCAAATTAAAATAACCTATGCACCAACGAGGTCGGTGTCATGTTTTCATAACCACCCAATTTGACAGGACTGGCCCCGTTCCCCTAAGAAAACACTGCGTCAGTTTGATGCTATTGGCAAAACTCACACATCTACAGCTCTGGGGCTTAGGCTATCAGAGAGCATCAGTATTCTGTAAACTCCAGCTAAAGAGGGGGCACTAGAACCACAAAAACTTCTAAATGCCTCTTTTTATTAATACAGCTTTGTTCTCCAATGCTGGAAAACTCTATGAACTCTTACCCTGGATGACCTTCATTTCTTTTAACAATTCTGTCTCATTTTTTTATTAGCGGCTTTACACACACACCATACTGCTGTATCCTTCTGTGATACCTTCCAAGTTCATGAAAGGAGAAAAAAAGATGGGGGAATAAAAGAATATAATAGTTTGGGATATAATCCCAAATAATATAATAAAGCAATTGGGTGATAAGGAAGAACAGCACAAAATACAAATCAGAAATGAGACACAACCATCATTCAGCTTTCTTGGATTCAGGTTGGTACCAGAAAAGCACCTGCAAAATCCAACTTCAACCAATTCTTCACTATGGATGACTGGAAAGGTAACCATGGAGTGGAAAACAGAATGTATTTGTAGTGGAAGAATCTTAGGGAACTCGGATGGATTTAACACTGGTATTTAAAAAACAAAATAAACTCTAATAAGTAAAACCAAAACGACTGTACCACAAATTAAGAGCACCTCAAAAAAAGTTATGGAATTTTAGCAACTATAGTATTAAACAACTAAGGTGGTAAAATATTTCATCCAACTGTGCCTGATGCTATCAGAAATTTTCTATCAAAGCTGTTGCACTTATGACATTGAATTCAGCAAATGTGTTGCCATACTTCCGTTTCTACAGGCAGAGTTTGGTCATCTTTTTTTTTTGTTGTTTAAAACTGAGAACAAAACCTCAGTAATCAGGCAAACACTTTCCAAATTATTTTTCACACTTTTTGGACAGAAAAAAAAAAGGGCCTACACAAAAAAGGGAAGTATATTTAGTTTGTTTCTGTTTCCTAGGTGAGAGTAGGGAAGATAACAATAATAGCAGTGACTTACACAGAAAAATAATTTTAACAAAACAGAAGTTTACAGCAAAATCCAATTTTCTCTGTTCACATGGAAGTCTCTAATCTAGCAGATATGCAGTTGACAGGATGAAGAGAAATTTCCCCCATGGAAAGAATGGACAAAAGAAAAGAAATTTAAAATAAATGCTGAATAAATGCATGCCTTCCCCAATCATACACTTGGAATACAAAAGCTGCCCTCTTCAGCCAGGCTGTGTGGACCACACTGGGCTCCACAGTGGTAACTTCATCAGTTTCCCTTAAAAATTGGGGCTTCTGCACTTCAGGCAGTAAAACAAAAGAGACAATTCAATGCACAATACACATCTACTTTTTTCAACCAAAAGCAAGTTCACAAAAACAAAACACTAATTACAGCTCAGTATTGATGAGCTTTCTTAAGGTCACATTACAGACCCAGCACCTCGTGCTTTTCCAAAGTCCTTCAGATTTGGCTGCTCAAAATGAAAAAAGGACTGAGAGCTGATACACTCCACTCCTATAAGAACAGCACCCTCTTTCCATTACAGCTCTTACATGTAAAATACAACCAGCAGCAACAGCGGGAGGAATGTTTCACTCACTGAGCAACAACATGGCATCTCCAAAATCTTTCAATTCATCAAATGGTCCATTCATTTATCCTGCACCTGCTCAGACTAGAGGGAAAAATCTCTCTCTGCTATTGTTCAGTTCAACTCCTTGAAGCAGGGATGTGAAATGCCTGGGACCTCCAAAAACTGGCCTGTCAGCAGCTCTGCTGAAGGAAATACCCTGATCCCAGGCAATTCTCCAGGGGCTGGTTTTTGAACAGCCCCACACTATCAAACTCATTAGAACCAGGCACTCAAATGGCACCCACAAATCACCTGAGACTGAATGATCTCTCAGTACTTGCAAGATCATAAGACAAAATCCTACTTTTCTGTTTCTACTCCCAAATTAAACTGAGAAAGAAGGGGACAACAAAGAAAACATTTCAAATTTAAGAAGCTGACTGCATTGAGCACCTTTCTTTTTTTTTGAGCCTAGCAACAAACAGGTTTACATGGAAAGATCTACGTGGTGTTCTTATGAGCCTGACCATCATTTTATGGAATCCTTTAATTAAGCATTGCTAATTAAACTGCTAACTAACTGACCATTAATTAACTGCTAATTAACTGCTAGTTGGTCAGGAAATTTGCTGTAGAAGCAGCTCCCACCTTGGTGCATTTATTCAATAAATGCAGACATATGCCTTTCCATATCTTGCTTTTCTGTGGTCACTTGAGATCACCTTTGATTTTTTTCTCATAGTTAGATCACTGAAATGATGTGTTTGCAGTCAAGTGAAGCAGGTAACTCAGAAGGTGTTCAGTAGCAAAGCCACTAAACCCAGACAAGAGTAAAAGCTTCACCAGCAATTCCAAATGCCCTCTTTAACTACTGAATAGATGCAGACACATGTAGGGAGAGGTTATGGCAATCAGATTCTGAAGGTTTGCTTCTTCATTTAACATTTCATACCGAACGGAGGCATTTAATCTGGTTTTAACACAAGCACATCTTTACAAAGCCATGATAGGAATGATGCCTTCAAGCACTCATATTCTGACTTTTTGGGGCTCATTAGAGATTAGGAAACATGGACAGCTCTTCTGGTAATGGAGTTCACCACCACCTCCACACACCTGCTATTTGTGTAACAGCTTATTTCAGGTTTTAAATCAGAGGATAAGATCCCAAGGAGCAGTATGTTAAACAACAACAGAAAGGAAACACATGAACTCTGATCACATCTTCATTTCCTAAGAAATTCAGACTAATTTGAAAGAAAGGAGGAATATTCCAGAAGTTTGTTAGTGCCTGTAATGTATAATGGCAACTAAGAAGAAATCCATGCTTCCAAACCAGGAATTTTCAGAGGCTGGAAAAACAAGCTGTTAATAACTGAATGTGCCTGACTCATCTACCATGACTGGGTAGAGAAGGTCCAACCACCTTCCTCCAAGGCCTTCAGCAATACCCCCTCCACGAGGTGGGTTTGAACTTGAACCTCAAGCAACACACGGAATTAGAAATTAGGCAATTATGTACACAGCAATTAAGAATTACCATTCCCAACTTAAATCATACTAACAAATCTCCCAAGCCAAAAGGCAGAGGTCAGAAGCTGCCAATTCCATCACAGGAATGACAAATCTGGTGTGGTTGACCCTCATTTTTGGTGAATAAAACTTATCTGTGTCCCCATGGCATTTTTGGCTATTAGCAAGCAGTGGCACTGCGGCAACATGGTTTAAAGCCATGTTTTTTAGCTGCCTGAGAATCTCTGAAATGGTGATACATTACCAACAGAGCCTTTCAAAAGATTAAAACAAGCATGTTAAGTTCTCAAGTGATTATGACTGGGTTTGAAATACTGCAGGTCAAAAAAGGACACATTTTTATGTTTCTTCTTTAATAGTGAGGAACTCTGTAACGACACACTGAGTAAAAAGATGACTGAATAAACCCGAAATAATTGGAAACTACCCAGATTATTAGGATGAAATGAAAGCATGATCCTTTTTAAAGAAATACAGTTTCAGACAAGTAGAGGCATGTTTATGTGCATGTCAATGAAAACAGCAATTCAAAGCAGAATTTTTAGTGCAAGAGTTCTGCTGTGCTGTAAGTGGGTAAATGCCTCTAACAAAGATGGCACCACCCCAGAGAAGTGACAAACCACAGCTACAGTACAATGAAACTGGAGATAAAGTCATAACTGCAGACAATTTGAAGAAGAAAAGCTGACAGTGAAATATATTTGCAAAATTAGCTCTCATTTTCCCATACTATAAATGTTATATATGAAACAATTGTTAAGTAGCTTTAATTTTTCTACTTGTTTTCCCAGAGGGGAAAAAATGCCTCAGTAGCTTGGAGGTGAAATCTGTAACAACATCCACAGTAAAAAAAGTCCACAATAGCTGTTAGTCAAACAGCTGCCACTTCATAATAGAAAAGGCTGATCAAATTCTGACAGTTCTGAGATCTGTAACCTTTTTTTTTCCACATTTCTTCTCAGTTTGTTGTCCTCAGAAATCTGTGTTGAGAGACATAACACAAGCAGCTTGACTCCAGCTGGAATAGCACACAAAAAACAGTCTTGCTGGAGCCAGCACTTCCAAAGATGCTCCTCAATACACTCATCCACTCGTTTCACCTCACAGAGAGAACAAAGGAAAGCACAAATGTATTTCTCCACGGATGTATACATCCACGGATGTATTTCTTAACCTATTTGTAATGTGCACAAACTGCAGCCCCAGCCCCATTCCTCTGCACAATAACCTGTAGCAAACCTGAAACTGAGGCTGCACTTCTGAAGGTCAATGCCTTGGCACTCCTGCAGCACATTCCAAAAGGCTGATCTCAACATTCCTTCCTAGAGAGCTGGATGCTGGACTGGTGACTGAAATGAAGAAGGTAGATGGTGTGTGGAAGCAGAGTTGTTAAACAGCTGGCAACATCTGTGTCCCAGCTATTATCACACAACGTTTACTAACTAGAGACAAAACAATGAGTAATTTTTGGATTTGTAGCAGTTTCTACATCCATTTTATTTACTCTGATCTGCTTTCAGCAAAAACTGGTAGTCACAAGGAGAGACAGTAGAAAATACATTTAAGTAATGCCAGGCATTTAATATTCCTTTTGTAGCAAGATTAGGCTTCTGGTAGTCCAGAATGCCTCTGTTTTGAAGAAGCAATAGAAGTTCATAGAACAGAAAATCTTGGTAACTTCTCCTAAGCTCATCCACACTTAAACCATAAAATCCTCAACTCACTTCAAGTAATTTTTGATAATACTAAATATAAACTTCTGCTAATGACAATATTGCAGAAATACAGTATCATTACCAGTTATATTCCTTAATAATTGTAATTTGCTTCCCTGATGTTTTGTTTTCCTGCAATAGTCAGCCAACAGAAATAATACAGCAGCAGGAAGATTATAACATATGGTAAATAACAGATCAAGAATTCTGAAGAATCACTATGAAAATATGAATTAACTTCATTTACAGAACTTGATTTTCTAGTTTACTGCTAGTGATTTTCAAACAACTAGATCTGTCTGGATTGAAAAGAAAAGACTAACCCATAATTTACTTCAGTACATCATGCTATATATATTTGAGACAGAAGATACAAAGCTCCATGGGACAAGAGTAGATTAATTTCTCATTCATGTACTCAGATAACTTCAGCCAGCTCAAGTACACACATTCCTCATCCTACAGACTCCCTAGAATCCCTATACAGTGTGGTATCTGTCCAAGCCTGGAATATTCAAACTTTGCAAATTATAAGTAAGCTCCATTTTTTTTTTTTCATTTGAGGTATGTAAACAGCCTCACTGACTAACAATACATCACAAAAATCACAACACTTTAACATATGAGCAAAAAAAATTTATTCCATCTAGTTGATAATACACGTGGAGTTTGCAAACTGAAGGATTTCCCTAATTAAAACCTGAGAAGGGCTGTAGAGTTCACATACCTGCTCTCACAACACTTTTTGACAAGCACAGACAATCATATATTCAGCTGAATTGTATCTGAAAACCTACCCTGTCAGCAGCCAGTTCATCCTGTACTGCCCTAACCCATAGTTCAGTTCCAATTCAGAGGGAAAAAAAAAAAAATCAATCTTCAGGTGAAATTACAGGAGATCAGTGAGCCTTGAAGGTCCTGCTCCTCTTGCCTGCTCCCAGCACACGGCTCCACTCGTCTGCTCAGCTGGGCACCTTTGTGAAACCATTCCTGCATATTCAACTGCACGAAGTGAGATCCTTATCTGGGGGTTAGTGAGCTGAATGGCTTCACAGAAGATATCCAACAAAGGACAGGAAAAAAAAAATTCCACTTGGAAGGTGAGACCTCTCCTATTTTACATCAGAAAGCCAGTAGGTTAGCTCTTAGTTTCTCATCAATACAATTTTCTGAAGAATGTGGGAAAGAAAAATCCTTAAAACACCTAAATACCAACCTTGCCCAGCCCTGTTCACAACAGCTTGTGAAATCTGATATAATCAAAGAATGATGTAAGGCTTTCTACAGGTTGGACTACAACTTTACAGCCATAAATAGTAACCAGCACATTTAACAACCAAACACCTTTAAGCAGCTTGTCTTTCAGCAAATCAACGACTCCATTAAAAAGGAAAGGATTATATTGACAAAACCAAGTTAGACAAAAAGCATTAACTTACTGAATCCAGAAAGCAGAGATAGGTTCCTGAGCTCTGAATTACTGCTTGATTTTTAGCAAATCCAACTGTTGAGAAAGCAAAGATAAAAATATGGAGGAGTTTTTACTGTTGCATCTTTTTTAAATCTTAATAAAGTGAGGAACAAATGAAAGAAAATACAAAAATCAGTATCGCATAAAGTACCAAATTTTTCCATATTTAAAGCAAGGTAATTTGTGGATATTTAAATAGGATGTTATGTCAGTCACCTTCTCTGAGGGAGTACCAGAACGCTACAATCAAGCAGAATAAGACTACTTTTGCCAGCCCTCCCCAAAGACATAATATGTAATGTGTATCTTGAAGAGAGCAGGATTTATATCCAGAACCTCAGCCTGTAGAATCACAGAATTCATTGGGCTGGAAGGGACCTTTAAAGGTCATCTGGGCCAACCCTTTGCAAAGAGCAGATGCTGAAAACCCTTGGCTGTACATACATTCATCTTTTAAGTCCTAAAAAATACCTGCAGATCATCAAAGAGGCAGAGAAGGATCAGAAATTGCTGCTTTTCCCATCAGGGTTCTCAGAGGGACTCAAGAAGTTCTGCTCCTTGGTGCTTGTTAAGTATAAAGTTTGCAAATGCAAAATCTTCCTGTGCCATTTCTGTAAAGGCACGTGTAATGCAGAGAGAGCCAAAGCAGGTTATTTATTAGATGCATGCACGGAGCACAAAGGTGGCTTATTTATACCATAACATGTTGTATCATCAGTGGAGACCACACTGAAATGTCACTTCAGACAAATGACAACATTGGCACCTAGGATGACCTCCTGACACTTGGTGAATCTTTTTACCAACCCATTCATTTCAGGCAGCTGAACCAAAGAAGAAATTTTTTTTGTCAGCTTAATATCTGAAGCAGATGACTGTGCTGGAGGATCAAACAAATGGCAGGACCAGAAAAATAGGAAGGAGCAGGAATCCACAGTTGAAGGTAAGGATGGGACTGCAGCAATCACTGAAATACACCCACAGGGAGGGAATGTTACCTGGGATCACTTTTGCAGGTACACAAGGTGTACCTAAGAACATTCTGAGATCTAGATCCTTGCCCTGGGCAAGAATTGTAAGAAAAGTCCACACTATATCCAGTGTTAGTCTGAAAAATGCTGCATGGATTCCACTTGGTCACATAGGTAACACTTATGCTTTCTTTGGAGAATTTATGGAACCAAGTCAAGAAATACAGCAAGATCACCCTGACCTTCAAAATAAACATTGTGAAGACATGCAATACTGAAGGGTTTTTACTCTTTAAGGGGAAAACTGGAAATGTAAAGACAAAAAATCTCAACATGAAGTGGAGCAGAGTAATTTTAAATAATATTATCCATAAAGTTTCTGATTTTGCATATGAAAAAAAAAGCAGAGTTCTGTAATTCTCTTATCTTTTTACATGTTACAAGTTTAAGTTTGCTCAGGAAACAGATTTAACTGGGCTCAAAGGTTCCCTTAGTTGTAATGCACGTGCTCCTTGGCTGTTTTGCTGAGCTGTCCAAGTACAGAAAAAGACTTATGACTGCATTTCTTACTGCCTCCAAGGAACATTATGTCAACTACCACCAGAACACAACTCATAAAAGCTCTTCCTTAAAACTGTGTTATTTTTTCTCATGTACTTTAATCCTCACCTTACCTTCTCTTCATTGTGGGTTTTTGGGATTTATTATTTTACAGGATGTTTACATGCTACCTTTTACAGACCTATGAATATCTAATCTCATCTATACAGTAACTCTCAGTCTCCTTCCTACTGGCAGTAAAAAAGCAGCTGGCAAAGACAGGAGCTGCCACAGCAGCAGAGCTGGATCCTGGCATGAGCAGATTTAGTGGGAAAAAACTGATGCAAGTCAACAGGCCTGGACATGCCAAAGCAGCAAACCCCCAGTTCTGTGGAGGTCTCTAGTAAAGCAAGAGATAAAAGAACAGCACGAAAAAGATGACAGAATTAAATTTGCCCAGCATAAAAAAAAATCAGTATTATCAGAAGCCACAGCAGCTGTAAAGTGGCCTGGACTTACATTTCATGCTGTCATTAACATACCCAAATATTTCAACAACCTTCAGTGGATAATAATGAATTACAAGGAATCAAAAATGTAAGAAAAGAGTGAAGGAGGCTTCAAGGCAACTACAAGACAGCAATTACATTACTCTATAAACTTTCTGAAGTATTTCAGATCTCATCTTCAAATCAACCACTTTAAATAAAATCACGAAATATCTAGTATTTGTTATGAGAAAGAGTTGGAAAATATTTCTTGCTATGTTTAAGACAGAAACATCCTGAAGTTGCTCATATGCCAGATATCTTTTAGAGGAAAGAGAAAGAAGAAAATACACGTATTTTTTTAATTATTAAGAAGATAAATATAACTCCCCATAGAAGAAACTAAGTATTAAAAATTCTTTCACCACAACAAATTCTGTGTTTGGCATGAGTAAAAAAAAATTCTTTGATATTACTCTACTGAACAAAATGAAATGTTTGTGCCAGGTCTCTGAGTTTTGTAAGGCCTGCTTACTTGGTGAAAAGAGCCTGTTACCATGGTTACAGCCGTAAAAACTTAAGCCTCAGTGAGATATTAACATTCCTCACTCTTGGAAAGAAAAAGGTTTCCTTTTTTTAGGCAAGTGACCCTTTCTTTTTTCCTAGGTTCTCCCCCTTTCTTTTACATGTTAGAAAAGAATCAGAAATAAATCCTCATCTTGTGTAAATAGTTGAAGTTGTGAAGCCTGACTAGTACATTGTTTCTGTACCAAAGCATCTTCTTTTAAAGGCAAGACTCCTTCCAGTTGTACCTAGTCCTTAAGAAAATGAAAGTAAATCACCAAAAGCAAACAAATACTATGGATTTCAAGTAACCTGCTTCTAAAATTTAACAGCCATGAAGTAAAGATGTCCTTGTTTTAATGGTGATCTGAGAGTGTCTTCCACATGGATAGGCCTGGGTTTGTTTTTTAGCAGCACTATGCATTTCACACTATTATTTAAATAGTGTGAAATTATTATTATTTAAATAGTGTGAAAATATTATTATTTAAATAGTGTATAGCTGCCCCTCCCACCTGCAATTTATGAAAGATCTGCTCAGTCTCCAGCTACCCCAACACTGACAAATGCATGCTAAACCAAAAAAATAATCTGACATATCCCTAATGGCACAATGGAATTCACAACTGGAACTCACTTTTGGGTTCAGTTTCCCAAAGTGCAAAGGTGAACAGACATCAGAATTCTAAAATTAAAAAAAAAGAACCATCCTGCTTGTGTGTTCTGGCAAACTAAAATCTAGTTTATACACAATTGATACAACACTCAAGTAGGAACAAGACTTTAGACATAGCAAATGTCTATAAAAATGGAAAATATGTTACACAGCATGATGGTATTAACAAAAACATTACTAACTCTCTCAAGTATCAGAATTAACAACCTCTGGGATTATTCTTTGACTTAAGAAATTGTAACCAACTTAGTTTCTTGCTCATCAACGACTAAACAAAGTCAGTTTTGAAAGGAGACTGATCACCCAACAGTGGAGAGAGGAGAAAAAAGAAGAAAAAGTTACAGGATTATGAGTAATTCCTGATATTGCTCAACTCCAGCTGCATCAGTTGCCCAAAAGAGAAAAACTCCCTCCAAAAACCTTTCTGCCTTTCGTCATTACCAGCCCAATAGTTCTAATATTACAAGCTGCACTGTCAAAACAACACCAGTTCATGCTAGAGGTATTAAAATACTAAAAATATTTATAGTAAGGGTTATGCTGTGTTACTTCAGTATTGCTATGTCTGACAACTATTTAAAAACAGATGTAAAGCCTACAGTCAGGAGCAGTGACAGTAAATAAAGCCAGGGGCCTCTACCAGGTTGCAGATGAATTCAGTGCACAAACTCCCAATTTATTTGTATGTTTCAACAGGGGATGAAAATCAAACTTTCTGAAACAGAACTGGGCTTTTGAGTAAGAAGATCATTTTGAGGTGAGGTAATAAGCCTGAGTTTCTTTCCACTTCAAACGAGACATGTAGTGAAAAAACAGAAACTGACCAAATTTTGTGTTACAGTGATTCCAAAGTGTGACTTTTAAGAGGTAACTTCAAAGACACAAACTTGGAACCAATGTTTTAACAATTCCTACCGGTCTACCCATTAAAACAAAGTCCAGAATGACAGAAACATTGGTTACACTGCTCCAGTGCAAAATGTGAGCACACTGTTCTTCCTTTATCCTGCTGCTCTTCCTCAGAACACAGACATGATCTTCCAACTTTACTGCCACTCAACAACAGCTTCTCCAAAAACCAACCAACTTTATTTCTATTTTACATTTTAGGAAGATTTTGTGATAAAACCCCCTAAACATAAATCAACCAAAACAAGCAAAAGAAAATCTGTTTAAAGAGACTTGTTTGTAATCTTCTGCAGTGGGTGGGATTCATATTGGCATGCAAATGAATAGGTGATCACATCATACACATGACAGCTCATTAAACATATTGGTTTAGCCCCCTGAGTGAATACTTGGGGCTTTAGTGGGAATTTTTAGCTCACATCAAAATTTCTGAAACCTCTGCCTTGATTTGATCATTAAAGTAATATCAAAAAGGTGTTTTATTTTCTCTTTCAGGTTCTATTTCACTGGACTGAAAGATGTGCATTTGCTTTTAAAATCTTTATGCAAGAAATTTTTAATTCATTTTTTTTCTTAAAACCCATCCTCTGAAGATAAATCAGATATCGGAAAGCCACAATAAAATTGTAAGCATTAAAAACATTGTGTATACTACAATTAAACAAAATTCTTTGGCTTTAGCAGAGTCGAGCACGCAAGTGCTAAGCCAAGTTCTTCTTTCCTTGAACATATAAACAAATTCTACAGAGCCCAAAGCAACAGGGCCAAATTCAAATTGGAATGAGTTTTCAAACAGAGCTCTAGAAAACAATGTGCCTTTTTTTCCATTGCAGTGCAAATGGCTACGAAAACACTTCTCAAACTAAAAACCAGAAGGTGCCTGCAATAAGAACCAAACTCTCACAAAATCACTATTAAGCTACATACCACCTCCAGGCTGAGAGGAATTGTTGTTCCCAATGATTACTGAGACACCAACTTCTTCCAACTTGATCTTCCATTTTTCAATTATTTCAGCTGAACCATCCTAGAAAAAATAATGACTTAGATGCAGCTATTTTAATTTGTATGGTGAAACAAACCAAAAATTCTTGTCATAGACAGTATTTACTTGGACAGTATTTTAAAAGTTTGAAACTCACCTTACTGGCATCATTAAAAATTGACAGCTCCATGGTTCCTTTAAAATCTTGCTCCCAAACTGACTTTAAGCATTCATCTAACCAGCATTCACTGTTGTGAACAGGCACAATGATAGACTACAAAAAAACAAAGAAAGATGCACATGCATGTCAGGAAGCATATTTTTGTTTACTTACATAGAGGTATTAAAAAGGAGAAGTAGCAGATCCTTCTGAAACTAACTTTCACCAAAAAATGCACCCTAAAAATCTAAAAGTAGGCAAAGAACCTTTATTTTCATTACAAATATATGATTTGCTTTTTTCTCTATCAAGCTTCTTTTTAAATTAAGTTCCACAAGATGGTTTTTGGTAGAAGTTCAAGGAAACAAGAGAGACCACTGAAGTAACCCACAAATGAAACATCTCTAACACCACCCTAACCTGTTTCTAGTAATCCTGCATTTCTTAAGACACTCCTCACTTTTGTCTTCCATTAATACATCTTAGTCATCAACTTCTCTTCAAGCCTAATTGGAGATGCTCAAATATGCAGCTGGACCCTTGGGCTGCAGGCAAATTCTTAAAAATTATTCCACCTACAACTGCTCTAAAGTACACTGGAAGTTGATCTGTGATGTAGTTCCATACTCCAGCTGCAGGCTTTCTTCCTGCAGCTGCTTGGTTCAGTCATGCACCCAATGCAGGAAAATATACCTGAAATATTTTAAAATTGGTCAGAAACAAGAGAGGAGAGCTTTAACTGTTCAGTTACTCATCACTGATCTAATTATCCCTAAAAAGCCAACAACCCCCAAAATTCTTTCAGGGTCTCAAAACAGAATAAATTTCCTTCACAGCATGCAAAGGCCTGAGAAATCAGCCCAGTGATACCCTGGCTGTGTTTGCAAAGGGAGAGCCCAAGTCTGTACCTGTTAAAATGACTTATAGATGGGGAACTTAAAGGCCTAAAACTCATTAAAAGTCTCATTTCAAGAAGTCCCTGGAAACACAACTTAAACTCCTCATCATGTGGAATGCTTGGAAGAAAGAGAAGGTTTGTTCCTATTGTGAGCAGGAGAGAATCCTAAGAAACAAAATACTGGGATACTGAAATTGAATTATTCACAATTTAGTACCATGTGAACACACGTACATCATGTAAATACACACAGGTGCACACATCAGAAGGCAGATTTTTGGACACTGAAGGATGTATACACAGGTACAACCCAGTCCTGTGTAGGGTACAATGATTAACAACATTTCACAGCCAAATAAAATAGTAAACATCTAAAATGCATGAACCTCCTGATTTTTGGCAGGATGATGGGACAGTTCTTAAAAGAAGTAGGCCAAAAGCTCTCTAAAATTTTAAGCAAAGTAGGTCTTTGACTTGTGTTTTAGAGAGATAAATAAAATAGGGAGAAACAAAAAAAAAAGTGAAACTGATTACCCAATAATTACAACATACTGACAAAAAGGTCTATTTCAGAACTGTCTCAGATTAGTATTTTGGGGCTAGAAAAGACAAAAAATCTGAGATTCTGAAGTACTATATTCAATTTACTCAAGATTTTAACATTCTTTATGTGGATATGGCAATTAAAACATGACCCTACACTTTCATACCAACCAATCTAACACATTCATTCATGAAAAAAAGGGTTCCACAATTCTTCCAGTGACAATATAAACTTGTGCAGTTTTGCACATCCAGAAAAAACAGTTATTTTTCAAATTGTTTTCTGATTCACTTAGTAAAAAATTGACTAAACCATCACCAACTAGCTTGCCATTGGTTTGAAAACTGGAACTTCTTTGCTTTTTTTCCGTGGTGTACTCCTGTTTTAAGTCAGGGCAGCAGTGCAAAATAGCAAGATGATTTTTGACCTCGCTGTTTAGTTTGAACTGAAAGCAGAAAAAAATACTTGAAGGGCAGCACATATAAAACAACCCATAAATACCTGATGGCACTGAGGTGCTCTGAAGTGAACTGCTTGTAATATATTAGCATGCTCCTAAACACATTACTGTGAGCAAATTTTATTTCCACAGAACCATGACCACCATAAAGAACTGGACACCTGCCAAACTAAGGCCCAGAGCTGAACTGCTGATGATGCTTCTGTGTAAAACCAGAAAAATTAACAAATCCACACAAATAACTTTACTCAGCAATAGGATTAACACCTCAGAGTATTGCTGATGTTTCATGCTAGAGTTTTCTTAGATTCCACCATTCTTGCTCAGCTCACTGGTTTTCTGTTTAGTTTTAGTTTAAGGATAAATAAAAAATCTCAACTTTCATTTCTCCCTCGTCCACTACTAGATTTGTACCCTGGCTTAAGAGCTGCAATTGGGCAGTTATAAATTGGCTTTTAATGTTGTGTGACTGTATCAGAGTAAATCAATCTCCTTGGACCATTTAAAGAGAGGAAAAACATGAACCAGGGCACTATTTCACTTACAGGTGCAGTCTCATAGCAAAAATATCAGCTGGTAGTAACCTCCAGAAACTGTGTCTGCTTCTTCTGTCCCAAAACAAGATCAGCCACAGCTCTGCCATTGCTGACAAACCCTCTCTCCAGGGATAAACACCAACCTTGCCAAGGCAGTCACTAAAAGCAGGCATAAGGGAGACCTAGAATGGTTTTCCCAGTGTCCTTTTGCTACAGTTTATGCCAACTCCTACTCCCCAATCCCAGCACAGATGATTATTCTAGTTCTCTTTGCAGCAACCCTTCCTGTATTTGAAGACTGCTACCAAAACAGGGAACTACAGAGTGTGTAAAGCTCTCTCAAAGTAATTTTGAGTATTTGGGACATAAATTAAAAACAACTAATGTGCTTTTGGCATTACAGATCATCTGAGTGACAATCTGAGTGACCTGAGTCAGAATTATCATTTCATTAGCTGAGGCTGATTTACAGCAGCATCCAACAGAGAGGAGTTTCATGACCTATGAGCCAAATGTGACTCTTAAAACACAACTATGAATCAAACCTGCATTTGAGCACTGTGACATGGCTTGGTTTTTCCTGAATTCCACACATTTTATACGAGTATTATATATATATATTTCTATATTTTTGTATCTCTATTCATAGCTATATAGGCATGGACAGAGACAAATGTTGTATATTTAACTTTATCTATATGTTTAATTTATGCATATATAAAAATTTCTATATAGAATATATACAAAATATATACAAACACTATATATATACATACACACACACACATATATATATATAACATAATCCGATAATATATACACACACTATATATATGCGCG
>VWYN01023505.1:37276-53775 GCA_013400075.1 Hippolais icterina
AGGGGTCCTCCGGCTCATCGGGGACTCCCGATCCCGGCCCTGGTCTATGAGGGGACTCCCATCCCATGAGGGGATCCCCGGCCCATGAGGGGACTCCTGGCCCTGGCCCTGGTCCATGAAGGGTCCCCCGGCCCATGAGGGATCCCCCTGGCCCTGGCTGTGGAACACTCCTACGGAAAATCACGCTGTGAAAAACCAGTATCCACAGCGGAGGCAGAAGATTTCTGCAATGTTGGTCCAATAAAGGGAGAGAGGCCACCGGGGCGCACGCCCGCGGGGTTTTCTCTGTCTCGAGGTGTTGGAGGATGCAGCCTCCTTTTATCCCAAACTCCCGGGTGCGTTTTGCCCTCTTCCTTTCCGAGTCCTGAGGTACTAGGAAGGTACAGCCTTCCCGAACCGCCCACCACATATNTTCTGCAATGTTGGTCCAATAAAGGGAGAGAGGCCACCGGGGCACACGCCCGCGGGGTTTTCTCTGTCTCGAGGTGTTGGAGGATGCAGCCTCCTTTTATCCCAAACTCCCGGGTGCGTTTTGCCCTCTTCCTTTCCCAGTGCTGAGGTACTAGGAAGGTACAGCCTTCCCGAACCGCCCACCACATATTCTTCCCCTTAAACATGTCAATTTCCCCAAAGTTCAGAAGTTTCAGGCTTGTGCCGACCCATTAGGCTTTCAGGAGTGAAGCTGTCTGGGCTCTGTAGCAAACCTGCAGCTTGAAGTGAATAGAGATATTAAGACCCATTTCAAAGACATTAATACCCGTAACTTCACTAATTGAATTGTTTGTTAAGACATTAGCACACATCTTCCCTCTCACACGGATTCATTTGATGCTGGCAGCACTTCCCCACCTGTTCTCTAAACTCAATCCTGTAAATTATCAGCAATGTTACAATACTTTTTCAAAGTTATTTCCCACACTGAGGTATGGCAGCAGGTAGTAGCCTGCTTGAATTGAAATTGGTGGAAATTGAAACAATTTTTTTGCTTTGGAGTTGTTCATCGTACATATTCCTGGAGAATGATAATGGTAATGCCAATGTTCTCTAATCTCTCCAGTCTGGGTTTTTCTTGGTCTGAACTACCGGGTTCAGTGCTTTTTTAATAAAAATGTTTCTAATAACCTTTAAAAAGGGCAAATTGCTGGTGGTAATGATGCCATTATCATAGAATCATGGAATGTAAAGGGGTTGGAATGGAATGGAATGGAATGGAATAGACCTTGAAGATCATCCAGTTCCACCCCCTGCCATGGGCAGGGACACCTTCCACTGTCCTAGGCTACTCCAAGCCCTGAGCAACCTGGCCTTGAACACTTCTATGGATGGGGCAGCCACAGCTTCTCTGGGCATTCTGTGCCAGGGCCTCCCCACCTTTACAGTAAAAAAAATTGTTCCTAATATCTAAGCTGAATTTCCCCTCTTTCAACCTGGTATCCATTACTCCTTATCCTGTCACTGCAGTTCCTGACAGAGAGTCCCTCTCCAAATTCCTTGTAAGCCCCTTCAGATACTGGAAGGCATTTCGAAATATACTGGAAGGTATTATTGATCATTTATTAACTGAAATTATGGTTGTGCAACCACTTACTCCCTTGAAAGTATTCACAGATAAAAGGGATTGCAGCACCAGGCCCTGTACAACAACCTATTCAGAATTTCTAAAATTTGCACAAAGCAATCTTTGTTAAGCAAAATCCTGAGATTATCCCTTGTTTATTTGAAGAGCCTGTTAAACAGCCAGACAATTCAAGGAGCAAACAGAGCAGAGTTATCTTAAAATGTTGGTTGGCACACGAATCGGAGAACTGAGGAGGTGAGGAGGATAGCCAAGCAGTAATTCACCCTTGGAATCTATTTCAAATTATCTGCACAGCTTCTCTCTGTCCAGCCTGAGTTTAATCTCTCCATGAGCAGCACTGTTAAATATGATCATTCCTGTTTCTGGCGACAAAGGCTGCTGGCACTGTTATGTTGCCTGTGTGCCTTGCTTTATCTAAGAAAGTGTAGCAGAGTATTGCTTTACTCACCCTAAACCAAACAAAAGTCCTAGTCAGGGACAGCGCCTCATTAAGTGAAGCAAAATGCAGAGCAAAGCCCTTGCTGCCTTCCCTGAGGAAAATACAGAACCAGTCAAACCCACCAGAAATGTTTCCTAAGTTATATTATGTAGCTGACCACAGAGAGTAATTAAATACAAACTTCTGCTTAGAATGTGATTTTTGTTTGGGCTGGGTTTGGAAAGACATTTAAAGGCCCACAAGCACATGGAACCTATTCAGTGGGATTGTCAGGGCAACCTAAGGAGCTAACATCCATTGTGAGGGTTCTTACCTACTGGCTTTTGAAATTCCAGCAGGCATTTCTGTGTCCTTGGGCAACTTGGGAAACTAAAAAGTTTTCAAAATATAGTCAACAGTTTTACTGCCCATTCTGCTTTCATGTGGGTCGGAATGGAAAGAGCTCTCCCAGCACTGTCGCAACAAACTCATTAAGAAGCAAGCAAAGATGGTTTGGTCCCACTTCTACTTCCAATTGCTCTATGTTAAAGATTTTTCACAGTGGTGAGGGGCAGCTCACAAAGCAGTCCTCACAGCTAAAAGCATTGCAAACTCAGACATTTCTCATCAAATTGTTTAGCTTTTGTTTCTGACAAAATAATCTTTTGAGGAGTATTACTGTGAACTCAAGACTTGCAATTTCTGGAGGCTTAGCTATCAAATAGAAATTTTCCTCATGTTAATGGAAAAACATAATATCTAGAAAGTTGGTTTTGGTTTTTTGCATTTAATTGTCATTTCTAAAATGACACAGACTCACAGTATGAACAACATGGACCTATAGATTTGTAAGGGAAGATCTCAGCAGATTTCACTGGAGTTTAAAAGAAGATAAAGCAAGACTGCTTATGCAGGCTATCAGGGGCCTATTGAGGGCAAGTAGTCTTGGGTTTAGTTTCTTTTTGAAAGGCTCAAACAGTAACTGGAGTGGTAAAAATGCATCTGTACAAACAAATCCGTTGTGTTGTGGAGCACGTGGGCAACTTAATTTGGTTGTATCTTTGTTGGAAAGACAGAATGAGTGAGTACAGAGTGTTCTTTTAACACATTTGTCACTGAAGTTACAAGCTCTGGTACTGAAGTATTTCCAGAACACACTATGTTGAAAAGATCATTCAACAGAATAGGTAAAAAATTCAGCTCAACGCAAATTTTGAAACCACTTCTATTCAAAGAATGCTTTGAGCTTCCGAAAATGCTCTGTTATTTTCATTAAATGTCACAGTTGGGTGGCAAGAGAAGAGGGGGGCAATATTTCTCATTACAGTACAAAACAGCAGAAGGGGACTTGAGAAGCTCATCTAGTCCTGGCATCCTGAGACAGGATAAACTCACAGACAGCTACTGGTCTGTAAGTCTTCATAACATCCCCAGCCACTTTCTTGCAGTCTTGGCTATCTTTGCACATAGGAAGAATTTCTTAATACCCAGCTTAGATATTGCAGCATTTTCCAAGCCCCCTGAAATTTGGTGGGCTAAGATCTTTTCCCTCTGGCTAAAAGATGCAGACTTCTGTGATCTCCCCAATTTTAGAGCTGTTGAGGATGAGCCTATAGCACTTTTCCCTTTTATACAGATGCTTTTTGCTCTCTCTCTTCCCCTCCATTGTGCTCAGCTCCCACGGTACAGCTCTTCACTTTGAATCTTCTCTTAGTAACAACATCTTAATATTTTACCTTAGGCAAGAATTATCCTACTTTGCTCCTACCTTAGTAGATTTGGCACTTTGTCTGCATTTTAGACCAGATATGAAAAGTTTTGCTGGGCTATTAAAAAGAAAAAAAGAAAACAAGACCCTTACCACCCTACCCTGCTTTTTTGCGGGCCTAAAAAAGGATTTTATAATCAAACACCCTGACTAAATAATAACAAGTAGGCCAGCAACCTGCCCAAAGATAAGACTAGAATCTCTTAAAAAGGACACAGACCCCATCCCTTCAGCCTGTATCTCCACCCTGGGAGGCTGCTCAGCCCCCTCCTTCAGGGGTCCCCTGATAGCCCTCTCCCAGTGGCTTTATCCCCTGCAGCTGTGTGCCTTCTCAGCTGCTTTCTTGCTAATGCCTCTGTTAACCCTTTCTTTGCCTGAGGAGGCTTGCAAATTCCTTCACAAATCCTTTAGTCCTTCCCCAGCCTGCACGTATAAAATCCCTGTATGAATTTATGATTTTCTGAATTTGCAAACTGCTGTTGAGTTTCCCTCTTGTACCACGCTCTTATTGAGGTCACATCTGATTTGTTCAGTGATGTTTCAGACATTTGTTTATTCTCCTGCTCTGTTCTGGATGCTTTCTGGGCACTTTGCATCTCTGCTGGAGAATAAGCCCCAGCACCAGTCGTGGTGCTCCTGCTGGGGCTGGACCAGAGCAGGATTACTTCCCATGTCTTGCAAGCCGTACTCCTGTTTGCACAGCTTAGTGCAGTGTTTGCCTTTTTCACAATGGCTTGACACTGTTAACTCCTAATCAGCTTGTGATCTATTATATCCCCTAGATCTTTTTCTGCATGAGGGAAACAGTATTTTAGCAGTTTTATTCCAGTCAGCCACATGAGAAGAAAATGACTGAAGTAGTGTGAGTGAGATTATCTGCTTTGCGCTTCAATACCGGGATTGTTTACTGGTTTCCAATTAGTTACATGTGTACACCCTGTTAGGGGAGTTGCACAAGGGCTGCTAATGCCTTCTTTTGGCCTTCAGAGCATTTATTACTAGCAGGGACTAGTACCTAATAGTTATTTGGGCCAATTTCCCTGTGTACTCAAGACTTCAAATGCTCAGCTGAAATTACAGGCCTAATTGCTCTTACAATTTAGACATATTGAGTTTGGGTAACCTCACTGAAAAATGCTGCTGCTCCCTAGAGAAGAAATGTTGTGTGATACATTTCTTTCTCTGAAACATTAGCTGTCCTTAGGAAGGATGTTGCTTGTTTCTTCTTTCTTCTTTTCAAATGAGTCAACCTAAAGAAGCCGGTGGTTGTTTTCATGAGGTGGCAAATACCACAAATATTCTGTTAGCTGAAGTACTGGACTTGAGTACCTTTGTGGGTGAACTAGAAAGATCCCATTCATTTCAGTACCAGCCCACACCCCCAAACATACACTTTCCTTGACCGCCAGTTGTGCCACCCCTTGGGTGCTTCCACATCCTCCCCTCAGACTGCTGGGTCACAGAAGTGTGATGTTGTGCAGGTTCCCTGTTCTGCTTGTTTCCTGTTCTGCTCAAGCCATTCTCCTCGCTGCTCCAGCTCAGGCTTTTATAAAGTGTACATTTATACTTAGTATGATTTTGTGGCATTAAGACTGCAGGGGATGAGGCAGTGACAAGTGAGAGGCACAGTTCTTCCAAAAAACTGAGGCAGATTAGCACAGGTGGTTCAGTTTTTTTGGTTGGTTTTTTTTTGTTTGGTTTTTTTTTTTTTTTTGCCAAGGGCTTTAATATTTGAGCAATATTATGCAAAGCTAGACTTTAATTTGGTAATCTTTTTCCTAAAGGAATGATTCTAAATAATGCAGTATTTTTAAAATAGAGTAAAAGAAACAAATTTACTTTTTAGCTTGTGAAATTTTTTAGAGGATCCAATGATAAGCACGTGATTATGGTCTTACCACCTCAGTTAATACAGTTTGGGTTTGCTATTAACAAACCAATCTGAATCTCAGTAAAGTAATAAAGGCATTTTCCTTATGTACCCAAAAAAAGCTTTATAAGTAAGTTATTTGGAGGGAAAAGGTCTTATTTGCAAAAGATAGCAAGATTCAGATAATGGAAAGAGATAAAGGGTAGCCTTGAATTCTCATCTTCCTGTGTGCCACCAGTGATAACCCTTGAGAATCAATGCTTCTACTTGAAGAAGAGTAAACCTTTCAGTGTTCAGTTTAGGTCCTTAGTTTTTCAAAACCATGCTTGTTTGATCTTCTTGATGACTGAAGTGTTAAACACTTGCAAAATCAAGTTATTCTGAAGAGCCAAGGAAAGTAGGTGGAATTGTATATTTCCCAAAGATTCACTGGTAAGTTCATACTATCTACAGACAGAATTTTGTTGAACTTCAGTACCTTTGAGAGCTTAAACTTCTTTGTATATAAGTACAGGAAGCGTCTGACATTTTAAGATGGGAAAGTGCTTAAAGAAATAAATCATATCTCTCCAAAGGAATGTATACATAACAGGAACTGGGATGTGTATAATATAAGAGATCCACAGACAATGTATTGGATGCACATCTTTATGTGACACACAGGAAGGGAAATGAGTAACATTTTGAATTATGAATTAGCCAAAGGCATCTGAAGAAAATGTACAAGACTTGTATAGCTCTAGAGAATACAGCAACATTTACTTCGTATGTCTTCATTGAAAACAGAATTCAATAGGTTCTTTAAATCTTTATACTGCCCCATAAAAGACATTTTATTATGTCTTATTATATCTTTTAATACCATCCGTAAAATGCTAACCTAGTCTGAAAAGTGGGTCCTAAAGTACAGTTTATTTTGACTAATTCAGTTTCAGTTTTATTTAATTTTCAAGCCAAGACTGTTCTGCATTTTCCTGTAAATGCCAGTTCATGCACTCACCCTGGGTTATGAAATTAAAAGTTTTCAGGTTCATGCATCTTCTGTAAAACAGATTTAACAGCTTCATTAAAGCTAATAATAGTCCTGATAATACAAAGGGCAGTAGAGAGAGCAGCTGGCTCCCTTACAGATATACTGCTGTGTGTTGTAAAAGAGTAGCAAAGATGCAATTCTTGTCAGAAAACTGACCAGATGTGAGCAGAGCAGACACAGGAAACTCCTCCCTTTCAGTGAAAAACTGTTATTACTCCATCTTTATATTCTTTCTTTGCTGAATGTTACTATTCTCAAGGCCAGGAGGGCCTTTGAACAGCCTGAGAAGTGTGGTGCTAACCTGAGGACGTGCAGCTCTCTGAGGAAAGGAGCCAATGAGCTGTGCAAATGGTATCAGTGATGGTTTGTAATTATCTTATCCAGCAGTGCCACAGCTCCGGGAAGGGCAGGGACACAGCCCTGGTGTGGGATCATCTGTCACATGGGGACTCACAGTGGGGACATGCTGGTGTTGGACCACTGAGCCCAGCTGGGCTCAGTGGGGAGCAGGGGGCAGTGACTCCAGCAGGCCCCTGGAACTGCTCAGCCCTGCTCCTTCTCCTGGTGTTGGACCCCTGAGCCCAGCTGGGCTTGGTGGGGAGCAGGGGGCAGTGACTCCAGCAGGCCCCTGGAACTGCTCAGCTCTTCTCCTTCTCCTGGGGTTGGACCCCTGAGCCCAGCTGGGCTCGGTGGGGAGCAGGGGGCAGTGACTCCAGCAGGCCCCTGGAACTGCTCAGCTCTGCTCCTTCTCCTGAGGTTGGACCCCTGAGCCCAGCTGGGCTCGGTGGGGAGCAGGGGGCAGTGAGTCCAGCAGGTGCCTGGAACTGCTCAGCTCTGCTCCTTCTCCTGGGTTCAGGGGAGCTGAGGAGGAGCCAGAGCTTTGTGCAGCACAAGGGACTGATGGGGGCTGCCAGCAGTGGGACCTGAGAGTGAAAGTAAAGGACTTCAGCAAATCTGTCTGTACAGTGATCTTCTCAAAGGACATTATCAGGTCACAGTAATTTTGTGTGAATAAACTGACAATTGTGTCAAGTTTAGAGGTTTTTTAGGTGAGGTTGCGACATCTGTGACATTACAGATAGAATTTGGCTGTCAAAACTGTTTTAGGAGGAGGTCTGTGGAGACTACATTGCTGTGCTAGCAGGATATAAGAGATGACAGTAAATCATTTCATTGTGAAGAGGCTCCCTGGTAACGTCATCCTGGTGCCATTAGAGCCTGCAATAAACCACCATGCACAAAAGACTCTGCATCTCCCTCTCTGTGACAAAATCCTTACTCATCTACTTCTTATTCTTTCTGTAGTAAACCCAGATACTTAACTTCCATCTAAACTTTCCCTTCCCAAATAAGGTACAATTTTAAATTTTTTTTTACCGCAAGAGCAAGAAATTTAATTTCACCAGCTGGGAAGTCAAGATCCTCATTTTGACTTCAAGTGAAAACAACTAAAAATACCTTTTTGCTAACATTGCTGCTTGTGCTCTGCCCAGTACTGTGCCTGTTAAGACAGAGTTCAAAGATAGCCAAGTGTCCAGCTCCACTGAGAGCACTGGCCTAGAAACAAACCCTGCAGGTATTTAAATACTGGGATATCTCTATATGCAAATGGGAAGTTTCATTTTGGTTTAAAACCTCCAACTGTAGATAGTTGTGTTTGTCAGTGCTCTCATCTTGGGCTCTCAGATTATTTATGCAGCTGACAACCCATGTGACCGTTGTGGTTATTATGCACGTAAACTTGAACTTTGACATTTCATCCTGTTGCAGAGCCTTGGTATGTGCATTCCTTTATCTTCCCACCATCCCTGCAGTTGCTGTTCATTATTGTCAGTGCTTATTAGTTAGAAAAGTCCATTCCATTTTGTTTGGGCCAATTAACTGGTGGAGAGAGCAGCTCTTCAAGGGTCCCCACTAACTGTGTATCACCAGCTATCTTCCACTGATTTATTAAATAAACTTGAGCTCTGCTGCACTTTTCAAAGAAGTAAATTCTTGTTTCTCAGTTGACCAACTGAGTTTATTACAAAAACTCTTCAGACTTTTGAATATTTCATTCTTTTCTGACAAAGGGGAAAACAGACATTGTGTAGCAAATTAAATGAGAGCAGCTGTTGTAGCATTTATTGTCATGATTACTTTATATCCTTTTTCATGTGTTTAGGATAGTGTTTAGGATAGCATCTTCCTAAAAAACAGGGAAGAAGAATACCAGGAGAGGAAACAGTCCTTGTGCTGCTTCAATATTGTGACCTGCAGCCTGTCTGAAAGCATAACAAAGCCTTGATTGTGCAAGTGCCCAGCTGATCCAACAAGCAATGAATGAGTGAGCAATGGTCAACAAGGAGTGGATATCACAGAGGGCAATTCAAAAAGGTTGTAGTGCTGTGAAGTGAGAGAGGCATGAAATGAAATAGAACTAGAGATAAATAGATCATCAACCATTTGGGTTAGTTCTACTTTTTCTTTTATTTTTTCTTTTGTTTTTTCCTTGAAATGGTCCAGCCTAGAAAAAAGGTGTGACTATAAATGGGAAAGAGATATGTCTTCCAGTATGGATGAAAATAATCTCATTCTTTCAGTCTATATGAATGATAATTTAAAACCAGAATCTGATCTAATTATGAATGAGATCTCCAGGAATCTGCTTGGGTCACATGTCAGTTGTGTTAGGGAAGTACAGACTGTCAGATCTTCATGTCCATTCAAGCATTTGGGTCCACAGAAGGCCCAACCAGACTTGTCAGCATGAGAGAGGATGAGAAAATCTGGCATGTTACAAGAGACCTCCTGCAGTTCTTGGGATCTCAAGATTCAACAGTAGGGAGAATTCCCTTTCCTTCAGAGTCTTACACTGGTCATTTTACTCTTGAATGGATTCTATTGGATTTTCAGTCAGAATTCTGCATGGGAAAGCAGAAGATACATAGACAAATATATGATCAATATAGCAGAATCCAGATTTGATACTTAGGTACTGCTTCAAGGACTTCTTTAAAAGGCATTAAAAATAAAAGAGTTTGGGTGACCATGGCATCTTCTAAAAATATTAGAATCTATTCTGTCTTGGTGGTGTTTTGGAGTAAAGGCACTTCCTGATTTGCTAGTCATTACTAGTTAGTTTTGTTTGATCATTTTAGATGTCATGGCTTGTCACTGTCCTTGGGACTTTTCAAATTAAGCTTTTTTAGCCTCAACAAGGCCCCCTACCACACCTTCAGGTTTCCATGTTGTTTTGTTTTTGTCACTGATCTCACAACAAGAAATTGGCAGAGTACCATGAATTTCTGTCAATGGATTTTCAGAGTTCTTCATCAACTAAATTCAGCATCATAATATAGACAAATTATTTTCAGAATGCCATGCAAGGAACTGAGAGAGGACTTTGACAGAGAACCTAACTTTCCTTTTCTTCAGTCCACTGCTTAATCAAGGGAGCATCTCTGGTCAGATTTGTTGGCACCTAAATGAGGGTGTAATCTGACCTAATAAAGCCATGATAGTCAACACGTGCTTTGAACCAAAGAAAAAGGAAATAAATTAGAGTCTCTTTCAACAGAGTTTGCAAAACTAAGAGAGTCTCATTTGAGCTTTGGGTTTCTTTTGAGGAGTTTTCTTGCTTCTGGTGCTAAAAGGGAGGGGGTGAAGCAGGGTCCTTTATCCCCTGCAGATACATCAGCCCTGCAAATACTGCCACAAAGCAGCACAAAGGACACTGCTTGTGGGGCAGCACAGATCTCATTTCATTGTCAAATCCATTGTTTTTCCTTAAGCAAATATGTAATAATGTCAGAATTTATGGATTAGTTGTACAATCCCTGAGCTGCTTTAACCAGAGTTAGTGCTGTTCCTCCCAGAATGCTGCTGACAGGATCACTGTGCAGACAGACAGACAGACAGGGTATCTGCACAGAGTTCTTTGCATTTTTTTCTCTGTTAATGCTGCAATATTTGGTAAGACATCACTCATTCAGTGAGTGAGTGAATTTAAGAAGGAATGAAAGTGCTTGTGCTGTTAATAACAACTGGACAAACCTCATTGCCCTTTTCCTACAAAAACTGTTATTGAATTTAGGGGTGAAATTTGGCTTATAAAACTACTCCATGGACCAAATCTGCCTCATGGGAACTTGTCAGCTCTAAAAAAATCCCTGTCATCAGATCTGAGGTTGATCTGGTCTCTGAAAAGACCTGCTGTTGAAAATTAAGTGTGAAATTTGAAAATTATTAAGTTGAATTATTTACCTTGTTACTTCATCATGTCTGCAAAATTATTCTCTCTCCTTCTGGTAACCTAGCAATGAATACACAGTGCACAGTTATTTTTACACAATTTGTAGGAGAGTTGCATTAAAATGCATATCAGTGTCTATTTCTTGACAGGCATGTAGCAAGCTACACTGCAAATGTTTGTTTATCTTGGCAGGGGCTGGATTTGTTTAGTGTAACTTGCACCAGTTTTGCCCAAATTCTGAAGCAGAAAGGAAAATATATTCTTGTTTCCAGATCAGTGTTACAAATATTCTCTTTAGCTTTGTTTTTATTAAGAGAAGTGACTGCAAATGGATTTGGATCTGTGTACTCTGCTGTCATATTCTCCCTCCATGTACTGGAAATTGCTGAATACTTTTGGAGAACTGATTGCACGGGCTGAGCCTACAGGTTGCAGAGTGGAGACAGGCTGGAGGAGCTGAAGAAAATGAGAAATTAAGCCAGCCAAGAGATACGCATCATGATTAATATCAGCTTCACCAGTGGCATAAATTATGTTTTCTGAAACAGGAAATTAATGTTTATTAAGTGGTAGAAATAAACAACTGGTCCTCTTGAAGAGTGCTCAGACTAAATGTTGTTTTCTGAGTACTTCTTGGCAGACATTTTAAATACCTAGGTTATTGTGAAATGAAAAGAAAACACTCATTCTTGTGGATGAAATGCACAGGACTATCCCCAAAACAACAATATGCTGAGGCCTCTTCAGAGGTTTTTGGTTTTGACTTCAGCTTTATCCAGACTCAGGCATGCAAGCAGGAGTTACTGCCTGCATCCCGGAGGGGTCTCTGGGCTTAGGCACTAAATCCTCTGCCTGGGTCCCCAGTCCTGAGACAGCCTGGCTGTGTGGGGTGGGAATGAGCTGTTTCTTAGCCATCTTTTGTTCTTTGTGTTACCTTTTTGATCCTTTCAATAGGCTGCTTGGGTCCAGACATCATTCCCTTCATTGCTTTTGAGTTTGATGTGCAAAGAGTAAAATGCTAATTCCTGTCTGCACAGGCTGGGTTGCTTAACAGTTCAAGGTGTTGGGAGTGGGGAAATGGTGGGAGAAAAGCACCAAAACCACTGCTACCATGATGCTGTGGCCCGTGGCTTGATCCCAGGCAAGCTGTGTGGTTTGGGAGACTGGTCCTTAATAGGGCAAAGCCGTGGGTTTAGCACTATCACAAAGCGTAGGTTTAATCTTTACTCCACCTTACACCTCTTGGCCCAAATCATGCCTTGCTTAGCCTCTCCAGTCACTGTACTTTACCTGGCTGAGGTATTTAAATCAGGAGTAGCATAGCCAGGAGTGCAGCCTTGCTCTGCAGCCAGCATGGAGAGGCAGGGACGGCCTGGGCTGGGCTGAGTTACCCCATCTTGCAGAGGGGCTTTGCCCTGGGGGACAGGGCAGGACAGCACACCTGAGCTCCCTGCTCAAAGGCTGGTGTTAGTCCTGTGTCTTACCCCGCTTCATACCTGGGAGATCAAATTAAAGACTTTGAAAAGATAGGGAAATGTATTATTTTATTAAAAATAGAAGTTACCCACTGGCCACACTACTGATTTGCCTCAAATATTGGGAATGCTTGGGAAGTGAACCTCCCTGCCTGCAGTGGTTCATCCCTGTTTGCACAGTGCTGTGCAGAGAGGTCCTTTAGGTGTAACTCTAGGTACACCTACTGGTTTGGCCACATCACAAGTCTGGGCATCTCTGCCTTTTTTTTTTTTTTTTTTTTTAATTAATTATGCTGTTACATCTTATAAGTAGCCTGTCCAAATAATAATTTTCTTTTTTTTTAACTCCCAAAGTTTTTCTGTTTATCTGACAATTAAGTACCTGACAATAATTAAGTAGTTATCTGACAATAAAGTACCTCAGTCTCTCTTTCATGCCTACGGCAAAATCCATTGATTTGGGTGGGAGCTGCTTGGGATCCCAATGCAAACGTCCAGAGGCGGAAGCTGGATTGTGCGTGCAGCAGGAGCTGCCAGTTCAGTGGGAGCTGTTTGTGTCAGAGCTGTGTGTGTCCAAGGCAGAGGGGCAGCCCTGCTCCCCGCCCCCTCTTCCAACTCTTCTTTAATGCTGCCTCACTCTTAAAAATGGAATCTTTAAATTAAAATCAGAATTTTAATTTCATCAGAAATACTGCTGTCCTGCAGCTGGATTTCAGGCATGCACTAACAACAGGTTCTTTTAGGAGAGGTTTACTTATTTTTCTTTAAATGTCTGTTGTTTTCAGTCGCATTCCAAAGGCCAAAACTTTTCCCTTCAAAACAAAACAAGAAAAGCAAGATGTGAGTAGTAGTGGTTTAGGCGTAGTAGGAATTGTGCTCGGATATTAGTGCTAAAGAAGCACGCAGGAATGAGCAGGAGGGTGCAATTATGGATGAGTGTATTTTCTTTACTGATTTTAATTTCATGAGAGCAAGTAACACGGTCTCCCCTCACCACACACAAAGGTTTCCCACTGTCCATTCAGCTGCTGAACCTCTCCCTGTTTTGTTACTCTGCTCACTCTTGTCTGTCCAGTGGATTTACCTTACAAATTCTATTTATTTCCTATTGCTCCTGTATTCATTGTCTATTGTCCTCTCTGTGGCTTGTTGGAATTCTTAGACCGCTCTCTTTCCCTCCTGCTTTGCCATGCATGCTGTTTAGCTATGGCTTTGCCTTTCCAGAAAATACCCTGCTTCTCCTCCTTCCCCCTCCTCCTTCAAAGTTTCAGATTTCCCTTGCTGGCAGGCAGCGAGGGGCTGCACACCAGGCACCAGCCCTTGGGTCTGCTCTGTAAGCACAGGACCCGATTCCCTCCTGCAAACTGAGTAGTGTGACAATAAATCAGCTGAGAGGGGCTGCTTGGAAGTTGCAAAACAGGGACACGTAACCAACACATGGCTGGGCAGTGACCAGAGCAGCTCTCGAGGAGTTCACAGCTCTCCCATATACATTCCCTGGGGACAGCAAGGCTGAGTGAGACCTTTCAACAGATTAGCTCTGCCACACTGTTTAAAGCAGCTTTGAATGTTCGGCTGGGATGTGCCTAACCCCAAATCCAACATCTGAAAGTGCCCTTCCTGTGCCTTCCAGCTGGGTCCCAACATGGCAGGAGGGGTTGTCCCTAATAATGTAAACACAGCCATGCTTTGAAGAAAATTTGAATCCAGACCTGAGCTCGAGCCCATCTGTAATCACTACTTGATTTTGCTTTCCTCAAATCTGCACTTTTGAGTTCTGAGGAAAATGAGTCATCTCTCCTTCAATAGGTTCTCCTCCTGCAGACGCCTGCTCTTTAAAATCCTTAAAAGTCCTTTAAAATCGCTGCTGTTTGTGCCTGGGTTGGTAGCCGTGACAAGTAAATATTTAAAGTGAATTTAGAAGGAAGTGTCTGAAGTGACTGTGTAGAGTCTCATCTTTGAGTTGCTCCTTGAGGAAGGCAGTGGAGCTTTATTGGGGTTCAAGTGTTTGAGTGTAGGGAGCTGTTTCCAGAACCTGTATCTCCAGTCCTGCCACATTAGGTCAGAGTAGTTACTCAGTGACTTCTGTTTTCAGAGGAGTGTGAAGCCTTTGCTGCAGAAGATTTATGTTTCCATTCGACATTATACAATATTTTCCTCCCAAGATTTCAGTGAAGTTCTGCTCTTTCTGAATTGTAAATGAAAAAAAAAAAAGGAAAAAAAAAGAAAAAAAGAAAATTACTGTTCAGAATGTTCTCTCTTGAAAAGATGTTTGCTTTTCACAGCTCAAACAGAAAACAGCTCAGTGCATCCAAAAGCTGCCTCACCCTTTGAGCGTGTTCCCAGATCTCAGCCAAGAGCACTACTATGGAATAGCTGTGAGTAGCCGGAAGAGCATTGTAGGGATTGAGATGCAAATGAGCAAACCAAGCAGCCCCCTTCCCTGCAGAGGTTCCCTATCTCCTGCTGCCCCTCACTTCTGAACTGGGGGAGGCTTAACCTGGGCTTTGCTCCGCAGCCACGATCCCTGGCTCTGCACCCACAGCCCTTGGCTCCGCAGCCACCAGCCCGGGCTTTGCTCACTTGTAAGGCTCAGCAGCTTGGGCAGGATGAAAACTGTGTCAGCATCAGGAAGGCGTGGAGGACAGGAGGGGCTTTCAAAGTCCCCATGTTGCCATTACTTTTCTGGGTCCCGAGAACTAAATGCCGCCGTTTTTTCTGAGTTAAAAGGGGGGGAATAAAAGCCAGAGGTAGTAGCCACTGCAAAACAGCACACTCTGTTCCCTATCTTAAAAGTGCACAGTTTTCAGGCACTTTCAAAAGTTCCAGAGAGTAATGTGAGCTGCCTGGGCACTTGTTTGTTTTATCAAATGCAGGGAGTTCGAATATTGCAAAGGAAATCAGATACAGTAGGTTGGGGGGCATGCAGAGGGTTGCACATATAAACACTCTGAGGAATAAAGCAATACGGTGTTTTCTCTGTATGCTTTTCTTTCCAGTGTGAGGGGAGGAAGCAAAAACATTCTAACAAAACCTCCTTCTAAAGAAATAATCAAGGCACTGAGCTCTAAAGCCTGTATCACTGCACATGACCGGGAGAAAAAGGCATTTTGCATTATTGCATGTTGTCATCACTTTGCTCAGTGTTGTCCCTCCGTGCTAATTACATGTTTACATGCATTGCATCATTGGGCAGAATTACTGTAATTATGTTAATACTTCATAATCAACAGAGCACAGTACCTGTAATTTAGCAAACAAAAAAGACATGAAAAGCTAAACCCACAAATGGAAAGGGATACACTGCAAAGGATTTAATCCTGGGTGCAGCAACAGGCAGGAAGCTTTCAGAGCTGGAATATCCTGCTTCAGCCATCGGATGCTTGCAGACACCACCAGGGCACTTTGCAAAATGTTTTAACAGGTACTAAGGAGGCTAACACATCAAACTATGAACAGGGTGTAAATGTTTAATGCCCAGTCATGAACTCTCACCTAGAAAAATCCGAGCAATGCCCTTAATAAAGCTGCATGGCAGACTCTTGAAAGAACAATAGGAGACTAAGAAACTTCCTGATCTGGAAATATTTTAACCCCTCTCCTATCTGTGGATGTACAATATCAATCTCAAGCCCCTTGTTGCTTCTTTGAAAAAATTTTGTGTCACCTGGCATAACAGAGCCCAGTGTGTCCAGCTGGATCATTTTCCTCCTACCCCCATCCGTGGTTTTTCCCCATTTAGCCTGGCCCCTGTAGTTTGGGCTTTGGGCTGATTCACCCCCTGCGCTTCCCTCAGTTCCTGGAAGGCTTCTAAGGGTCTCTGTCACCAAGGGTTAAGTATCCCAAGTCAACAGCGGAATAACCCGGGACACTAAACAACACAAGGAGTTATCCCGAGTGGTCATTAAGTGGTGAAGAGTAATACAAATAAGATCGAGTCCCAAGTGCTTCCTGGTAAGTGGAGACACAAGAAAGTTGCAGCAAAATCGTCAGCCTTCATCTACTTGGAACCGCGCCTTGGTGGAGATCCTGCTGCAGGCTGAGTCACCTGCTGCAGCCAGGTGCAGTGGGGACACTCAGGGCTGCACCCCCGGGGACAGGCTGCGGGTCACTGCGGGCACC
>VWYN01023505.1:55483-71381 GCA_013400075.1 Hippolais icterina
TCGCCGCGGCCCCAGCGCTCGGCGGAGGCGGCGGCTGAGCCCGGGGGAGCAGCGAGGCAGCCGCGGCTCGGAGCGGCCTGGGATGCGCTGCACCTGCGGAGCGCTCCCGCCGCAGCCAGCGCGTCCCTCCCCGGGGCTCTCGCTGGCTCCCGTCCGCTCCTTTCCCTTCCCTCGCCTCTGCGCTCCCCCTCCGTGCGCGCCCCGCACTTCGCGCTCAGCCCCGGGGTCACTCCCAGCTCGCTCGTCCCGCCAGATGATGATGGTGATGAGCTCCGGGAGCAGGGGCTGGCACAGCGACCGCGCTCGTGATTTATTCTAATTGCACCGGTTGAGAAACCTCTCCAGTTCTCGAGTGTTTATCTCCCAAATTATCTTGCCTTTAATTGCTTGTAATATGTTTAACGCGTGTGGTTGGGTCTGTGACCTTCTCCTCTCTTTATAGGTTTAGAAAAGCAGCTCTGCCCAAGTAGCAAATGTTGCTAGGTCAGACTTACTTGCAGAGTGAAATGGTTTAACTCCAATACACTCTTCAGATCTGACTTTCTCTAACATAAAAGTTTGGCTGGCCTATATCAATGGGGTGTTTTGGAGTAGAGAGAATTCAAAGTAGGAAAACAATTGGATTGACTTTCAACATCATGATTTCTTATATCTTACTGTCTGAAACATGATGCTTCATATTCACTCTCTTTTTTTTTTGAGTTTTCTTGATAATTTATGCATAGTTAATAGCAGTGAATCCACTTGAAGATGAGTCTGCTTGATAGAGATCAAACCTCTGGTAAACTCCTAATTTGTCATTTATCTTTAAAAAAAACAACCCCAAAACAAACCACAGACCAAAACAGAAAACTCCAAAACCAACCAGCTAACCAAAAAACCTGAAAATGCTGTACACAAGCATTGCAAAGCATCCCAGCTGTGGTACTTACCTGGACCTTACCACCTGGTACTGCAGCAAGCATTTTAAAAGAATTTTGACAAACCCCTGCAATTCTGTCCTGTTTTGCTCTTATTTTTGTCCTGTTTCCTTAGAGCAAGCAGTGACCCCTCACTGTGTCACTTGAGCAGGGTTGGAATAAGCAAAGCCTTGAGTATCAGCTACAGGGGTGATGCTTGGGGTGGGGGGAAGTGAAATCTTGTGACTGAGTTTGGGGTGAACCTGGCAATGCCAGCTTGGATTTACTCACCTATTTTTGTTCTGGTGAGCTGAAGGGGTGATAGGTTTGTGATGAAGCTGTTGGAGGAGCAGGGAAGGAAGAGCAAAGTTTAGTCTGGGTGGTTTCACTTGTGGGAGAGTTTTGGAGTTCAGGTGGGCTGGAGTTTTGGGAGGGGATAAAGTAACCCAGGCTGACTTAGGCCTTACTGGTGGCAAACAGGTGCTGTCAGAAATGCTGGCACTCTTAAGGCCACTCAGCATAATCTGATTTGTCCTAAAACCACAACAGTTAAGAAGGAAATAAAGTAATTTGATGTTCCAGTAAATGTCATTAATTAAATATTTCAGTGTGGATACTAGGAGTTATATGCGTTAGAAAGAACTTCTTTCTGATGCAGAAAATTTTGAAGTCATGTGATGATTTTTCCTTGACTGTTGGGAAAAGTTATGAACTTGAGTGCCAGACATTGTCTTTCTTCCCCAGAGTGAAGTCATAGGTTGGCTTGTGCTGATGGATTTGAGAGTCATGTTATCTCCTGTAGTAAACCTGACAGTGTTTTCTCACCTTTATATGCATGTATTAAAAACAACCAAAACATTCTGGATATATTTTTTTCCTTATTAGCTTGTGGAGAAATGATGAGCTTATACCCCTGAGCAGGATGAAGAGCTTCATAGGATTCCTCTGAATATCCCTCATGCTTCCAGGGAAATCTGATGCAATGCACAGCTTGACACCTGCAATTTAAGTGCAAGCTATAATAGCATCTTAATAAATAGCTTGTCAGAGAGCTTCCAGGAAAGAGAGCAACCTCACTATGATGCATCCAGTTATTACTTTTGCTGTAACTTCAGGTTTTTGTGCTGCAATGACCTCTTGATGTTTTGGGCAAAAGTGCTTCAGTGACAGGCTGACAGAATATGCTGGCCTGACATGTTTGACTGTAGGCTGTGGTACAGAGAATTCAGCTCTTCTGTGGTTGCTTTTGTCCATCAGTCTTGCCCTTGGTATGGTGGATGCTCTGAGGAATTCTTAACGTTCTCTAGACTGTCATCTCTCATTAAATTCTCCAATTTAGGAGCAAAAGTTCCCTGTGTTCATTGCAGGGTGCAGGGAGGACATGAGTACTTGTAGGGCTCTTCAGCACATCTTTAATAGAATAAATAAACAACTGAAGTAGATATTGTGAATGTTCTTCTCGCTCCCTCTTTAAATAACACCTGTTCCACATTGCAGCGTAAAGCTCACTGCAGTGACATTGTAACAGGTTTTTCAGGGCAAACATAAGCGGGGGGCTGAAGCCAGGAAGGGAGAAGAGCAGGGAGACAGATGCAGTGATTCAGGATGTCCTCATGGATTGGTATGAGGAAGTAGCTGTAGGAGTAGCTTGTTGTAGAAGTAAATCCCAATAAGCAGCACACATTTAAAATGGGTGATGGATGGCTCACCCATCACTGCAACCATGAAGCACCCTATGTCCTTGCCACATAACCAAAAAACCAAAACTCAAATGAGTTTGGGGAATAAAAAGACTCCTGGGTATTCATGACTGTGTGGACATGGTGTGTCTGATGAGTGGCTAGTGAGAGCTAAACCTGGTGTTAAACACTCTCAGTGTGAGGAAAAGTCATTCTGACTGAGAGCAAAACGACAGGTTTTACTGGATGGTGACGGTTGCTGTTAAATAATGTGAGCATGTATTTTGTAATCTGCTTAACTTTTGAGTCATCCTTTATTACAAGGCTTAATGTGTGCAGGTACTTGTGCTTGATGTATCTGTCTAATGGCATCACTCTTGCCTGTGGGATATAATTGGCTTTCAGAAGATAATTTCAGAGTCCACCCTGTTTTTCGTTTGAACAGTGTGAATGTTTGAACAAAATTAACTTAGATTTTTTTTTTTTTCCCCTCTGGCAGAAGTTCACTGCCTCAGTGTTGTTGGGATCACTTGCGACAGAAGTTTCACTGCATGAGTTCAGAGTTTTGCCCCTGGTGTCTCCCTTCTGTGTAAGCACTCAGGCTGGAATGTGCCAGTATAAGTCCTGCAAAATCTCTGCAGCTTGTTTTGATGTCTTGAGTAGGGACAAGTGATGTGTGAGGATAACTTTCTGCCCCCTTTACACTGTTTAATTTTGTTTATTCGCAGCTTGCACATAAACAGACTTCTGTGTTTTCTGTTGAGTGGCATCACTTGTGTGTGAAAACTGATTTTGTGAACCAGATGTGGATTTGCAGTCAACTTGAAATATCCCTTTGCAAGGAAAGTTTCCTGAATGTGCTAAGTACTACTGAATTTGAGGGCAAGAGACTAAAGGTTAAAAGCTTGTCCCTCTTTCCTCCTCATCTGTGTTCTTGATGTGGCTTTCAAGATTCTTCAAAAGCACATGTTTGGAGGCTCTATTGTTATTAAATATGACTTTTTTCTTTCTGAGCTTCCTCATGTAACCTCTATCAAGTGGGTCACACCGACACTCACAATAATGAGTCACGTCAACAGTAAATGCAAACCATATGGTTTGGTTTTTTCCCTTTTACACATTGCTGGTAGTTACTTTCTAAGTGCTGACTTGAATTTAGACCCCGTTCAGTACCCAAATATGTCTTTGGGATGGGGAACTGTGTATTTGGAGGTTTCTGCTGAGGAACCAGGACTTGATGTCATCACTTGCACTGCACTAAAATATGATTTTGCCACAGATTTCCTGTGTAACCTCAGACTTAATCCTTTTAAATTATTTTTTTCCCCTGTCTTGATTCATCTGCTTACAAGTGGGAATGTTGAGGAGCTTCCCTAAAGTCCTACAAAGCAGACCCATGAGGTGACAGAATCTGGTTTTGGGTAGTCCTCTACAGGATAAAAGATGCTTGTTTGGGAACAAGGTGCTCAGAGCACAGGAGAAGAAACAAGCTTGGTGGTGATTTGCTCATCCTCGCTTAATAGGTTTGTGACAGGACAGAGATTGGGACCAAAGGATTTTTCCCTAATACCCAAATACTGCAGCCAATAAATCAGGCTTCCCACAGCTTGTTCTTCCAACTGCAGAGCCTGCACTGTGAGTGTTGTGTCAGGGCTTTGAGTCACTCTGGGCAAAGGGCTGGAGGGGTGGATGCAGCATCAGTGACAGGCAGCAGGGCTTGTGTGGAGCTGCCCTCAGCTTGGGCAGGGGGCAAACAAGCCATGGGGATTTACTGCTCATTCTGCTTAGCAGCTGGCCCCAGGAGCCTGTGTTGCTCTCCTATCCCATCCCTGTGGTCTCTGTGAAATGGTTGGTGGGGTTTTTGGCCATAGTAAATGGCCACATGTTCTCTTCCTTGCTAAACATTTTTATCATTTCCACTGATGGGCAACAGCTCTGTGTCTGCTTGTAGCCCATCAGTGGAAATGATAAAATGAGCTTAAACCTCATATTGAGTAGCAGTGGAGGAACAAGTTCCCACCAAAAAAACCCAGCACAGTTCAGTGCTTCCCCAGCTATGACAAGGGAGTGAGGTGTCTCCTCTCCTCTCCCTACCTCCCAGTGTGGAGATCAGGGCTCCCCAGCTGGGCTAGGGGGTATCGGTAGCACGTAGAGCATTGCTTTTGCTGCAGTTTACAGGGTGAACTTGGCATCCCTCCCAGTTTCAGATCCATTGGGAATATAGACTTGGAAGGGGAACAAAGTACTTGGAACAAGGTGGAGTCTGATCTGTGAAGCTGGAGAACATGCTGGATTGAGCCACCAGGAAGGGAGTTAGAGCGTACGTGTTTTACTCCATATGCTCAGCCCAGCTGATGGGCACTAACTGAGCCTGTAGTAATTTAATTGCTTTTGATCATGTGCTTATATCCTATTTAATTTTGAAGCCTATTACTAGTGGTTTGATGTTTTCTTCTGGGGGATGATTCGAAACTGTCCCATAATATTAAGGCTGAAGTGTTGCAAGAGACCTGCACTGCTGAGCTGCACGGGCCAACACCCAGTGATGTCCTGGGCTTCCTGCATTTCTCGCTGTGTGTTTTGGAAGGTTCGAGGTTGACATTCACATTGTTAGCTCTGTCATTTCTCTAACCTTCTGTTTCTTTCCTCCTCCAGTGGCTTAACCCACGAGTCTCACAGGAAGGATGTTGAACAGGTCTACCTCCGCTGTTCTGAAGGGTCCATAGAGTGGATGTACCCCACGGGAGCACTCATCGTCAACCTGCGACCCAATATTTCACCTGCCTCTTACAAACACTTGACTGTTTGCATAAAGCCCTTCAAAGACTCTGCAGGAGCAAATATTTATTTGGAAAAAACTGGAGAACTGAAACTCTTGGTCCGAGATGGAGACCGCAGCCCCAGCAGAGTGTATTGCTTTGGCTACGACCAGGGGGGCCTGTTTGTGGAGGCCACTCCTCAGCAGGACATTAGCAGGAAAATCACAGGCTTCCAGTACGAATTGATGAGCAAGGGAATAGCAGCTGATTTGCACACAGCTTCTGGTGAGTTCCGGGGTATTGTCAGACTTCCACGTCCTGTACTGGATGCGTAACAGATGGCAGAGTGAGTGAGTGAGTGAGTGGGAAAGTGGCTGGATGTGAGTTTCGTGTGCTTTTAAGGACATGTTTTATAAACAGAGCTATTGCAGAAGAATTGATTGGGTTTTTGGTTTGTTGTTGTAGTTTGGAAGCTGGTGGCATAGGCTGAACTCCAGGGATTTGTTGAGGGTCACAGTGTGAAGGATTCTCCCCTTGCAGGGGCAGGGTGTATTACAGGAGCTGGCTTTACCCTACACTGAACTCCAGATGAACTGGGCTTCCCAGCCTTGCTGTAACACTTTCCTAACTACTTTTTTACTCAGTTTTTAAGACCCCACTGCATGTTTTGAATAATAAACATTTGAACAAGGAGGCACTCCTTTTCCTCGGTGGTTTTTTCTCCCCTTTGCAAGTAGTGCTACTTGCTGACCTAATTATTGCTTTTCCTGTTTTTATTTTTGTTTTTGTTTGGTTTTAATTTTTTTTTTATTCAAATAAGGAAAATGGTGTATTCCTTCCTCAGCTCTCCTTATTACACTCTCCTGATCACTACTGTGGCATGGCAGAGCTCTTCGACACCCTGACAATACTTTTACAGGATAATGTTGTCTTCTCTCTCAACCATTATGAAAAGCAAGTTTTGTAGGGAGGAGTTTTACTCCAATCAAAAGCTTATAGTAAAGAAGAGTGGACAAACAGAAAGACCTTACAAGCCTGTAAAGTCTGGTACTAAATAGCATTTGGAACAATGGCTGTAGGTGTGACCCAAGTGTGCTGAGCAATGAGTTTGAGAAGAAAATCTGGCATTTGTGGAGGATGACAGGGTGAAAGGGGAATTCCCTTTAGATAGGCAGTATCTGGTTCATGCATCTTACCCATTGAGGATTGCCTCCAGCTTTTATCCCCAAACCCAAGGAGGGGAGATTTCCAGAACTGCAGATTTAGGGTAGTTTGTCTCAAATGACTACAAGGGTTTCAAAGTTTAGGTATTTTAAGTGGGGGATTTGCTTCAATCAGATTTCTCTTTTGACAAGTGGGCTGCCTTTGCACTTTTTGGTGAAGGCAACGAGAAGAATCCTCAGAGCACATTTGGGATGACTCAGCCCCGGGCAAACTCGGTGTTAGGTGAGGCTTTGTGGCCCAAGAGCCGTGTGGAGGCTGGCCAGGCTCTGCCGTGCTGGTGCCACATGCTCTGCCTGAGATGCTGCTTGATAAGCGGTGCTGTGACTAATTAAACTGCAGCTGTATCTTCCAGGGATATCTTCTCCGGGATAAGTGATTGCAGAACTCGTTCCATCCTCTCCCCTCCCCTGGCTCCTTTCCACATCAGGCTCTGGGTTGCCTGTTTGTGTATTTGTGTTAAATGTTGTCACGCCAGCTCGGATGGGGTTTTATTTTTGTGCAGCTCTGAGCTGGGCTCAGCTCAGCTGAGCAGAGCTGGGCTCAGAGCTGATGCAGTAACCCCGGGAACTGACAGGTGGCAGCTTTGCCATTAAAACAAAAAAAAATATAAACACAAATATTCTTAAATTCGAAGTCGCTGCCTTTACTTTTGCCGTGCTCACAAGTGGTAGCTGATTATTGGCTGTTCTGCATTTTAAGCAGGCTGCTCTGCTACATCCCCAAAGTGTTGCAGATGCAGTGGGGTATCTCTGCTGAGCTGCTTTCCCAGTAAGATCATTTGTGCAAAGATGAATACGCTGTGCAGAATGTCAGCTATGTAGTAAAATTCCATTGCAGAAGACATTAAATACATTGTTTAATCAGTTATTTGGAGAATGTTCCCAGATTCAGTGCTGCTTTCTCTTGTCAGGCTGTGAGGATGGAGACACAGACAGGCTAGTTAAAAGTCACTTAAACTTACTAAGAAAAGTCATGTGCTCTTTTATTATTTCCCCAAAAAGGTTGAACTTGCTTTTGCATATAGTAAAATAATTTGACAGAAACTCTGCTTATCACTTCTGGCTTTAGTCTGCAGTTAGTGCTTCTCCTGAGCTTTGCTAACATTGGGGACTTGCTGCTGACATCCTTTACCATCACAAGCCAGCACAAACTGCTGTGTTTTCAGAACTAAATGCTCTTCTCTACACATAAAATCTTGGGGGTTTTGAAAGCTGATTTTTTCAGGGACGTTCAGAAGTCAAACTGAAGACTGATCCAATTACAGCCTTCCTCTTTAATAGGCACATTAAATCACTTTTTCAGTGACTGCTGTATTTTCAGCTGTAACAGACCCTGGTTGAATTTCAGTGCTGTCTTATGAAACAATGTGGTGGGGAATCTGCTCCATTCTCCAAGTGTCTTCTTTGGCTAGGAGAAGCTTTTTAATAGTTCATCAGCAGAGCCTTCAGGGCAAACTGGGGATCTCTATTGTATTTTAAATTATTTCTCTTGCCTTTTTTTGGATCCCCAGACTCTGGGGAGGGGCTGTGCAGGGTGAAAACACGATGAAAATGCCATACATGACTCTTTCCACTACTCACTTAGATGAGCACTTTTATTTTCCTATAAATATCTGTATGTCTGGGGGAACTGCCAAATAGCTGCCTTGTGAGGCTTCCACAGAGCAATATATTTGAGGCTCTTTGCAGTTCGTGGACCTCCTTTCTTCTGGAGCTGCTTCTAGTTTTTCAGTGAAACCTCAGATGAAATGCCCTTTACTGAGCTGTTCATTTGAGGGGGAGTTTGCAATCACTGAAGATTTCTTCACTGGAGAGGAGGCCCAAGTCAGAGGCAAGTGCTGACCTTAAAGGAGCTGAAAATTGGGTTTAAGGTTCTGCATTTCCCACCACCCTTACTCCTGTCTCTTGTTCACAAAAGTGGCTGAAGTTTTTGGCTGCTGCACTCTGGAAAATCGAGGCTGCTGGTGTCTCAGAGGCAGTTTGAGAGTTTAGCAGAGCTGGCAGTAGGTGTGAAGAGGTGACGAAGATGTGAGATGCTGTTGTAGATGGGCTCTGAGATGTGCTGAGCAGAGGAAGCTCCAGTGCTTCTTCTGACTGCAAAGAGCTGAAAATTGCAAATATTGCACGATTTCCTTGCTACTTCAGAGGGGGGAGATGATGATCATAAAAGCCCCAGGTGTGGGGCTCGGCAATCCAGCCCTTTCCTTGTGCAATAACTACTTGCTAACAACTTCTCCCCGCTTTCCCTAAGTGCTGTGTTTGTTTCCTGGTGATAATTGTTGTACTCTGCCCTTGAATTTACTCTCTCTTCCTAACCCGGCATCCCAGCGCTGATTAAAGGGTGTAAGTCATCTGTTTAATTCTTTAATGACCTGTCCTTAGAGCCCTGACATTGCAGGGTGCATCAACAAATCAACAATGCTTGGCACAGTGCCTGTGGTTTAATTAGAAATCCTCAAGTTTTATTAGTTTACAGCCATTCTTTCCCACTTAATCAGAGTCCAGCAAATAATTCAGTAGAAAACATACGCAAGATTCTACATTGGCCTTTCCCTTTTTTTTTTTTTGGAAAGGTTGAATGACACAGGGCAGTCTTAATAATTTTCTAGATTTTTGGGGATTTAACCCTTTTCTTAGCTCTGACTCTGCCTTACCACATTCTCTCAAGATTTTCCTAAGTGTAGGAAGGATTTGTACTGTACTGACAGATTTTAATTCAGGTTGCTGACCTCTGGTATGGGAAGTTTTTTACTGTGATAGTAACATTTAAAACGAGTGCATTTCTGTGGGGTTGTAATTTCTTAAGATGGGAAGAGGAGTGAATGCAAACATGCCACATCATTTAATGGGAGTAGTCCCTAAGAAGGGTCACCTTGACAATTCAGGCATCTCGATGGGTGTGTTCTCTCTTCATATCCAAAGTGATGGTTGACTGAAAGTGCTTTTGATTTCAGATTAGGCTTTGGGTTGCACCCCTCTATCATTTCCATCCACACTGATGCTCCATTAACTCTGGCTCATGCTCTGCAGCCCTGCTCTGCAGCCTCAGTGTTTGCCCAAATGCAGAACTGAGGCGCTCTGACATTTTGGCCTGAGGCCATTGGAGAATCAGCAGAACTTGTTTAAGTCGTTGAATTCTGTTGATTCTAATCTTTTCTGCTTGTGCTGGAAGAAAATACTCTGAGTATCAGCTAAAATGCTCTGAGTATCAGCTGTGCTGCCTATGCTGGCAAGTAGATGGAGGTTTTGGCACAAGTGTTGTTTGGCCATTTTCTCCCTACAGATTTTCTGACCCACAGGAGCTGCTCAGCTGTGCCTGGTTCAGGTCTGCCCTGCACCACAGCACACTGCTTGCATTAAATTTCTGTGAGAACTGTGAAGGTCCCTTGAGAGTAATTTATTTTTTGAGTGCTTCAGCTTCTGCTCAACTAATCTGAAACAAGAATCGACCAAAAGTTTTGGAGAGGAAGGTGAATCCTCCTCCCTGCCCCACCAAAGGAGCTTTATTTTGTTACTTGAAGTCTGTGCTTCAGGAATGTCTCATCAAGCTCTGGGTCCAGCTTTGTTCAAGCTGTGCAGTTTGCTTTTTCCATTGCACACTCATGGGGATGTCTGTAATTTAGTTGTCAGAGCTCAGGGGGTTTATTGAAAGCCCTTTCATTACCCACCTGCTTTTGTGTAGTAAAGAAGTCAAACTTTAACAAAAAATGCCCCTTTATCTTGATGGCATCTACAGACTTAATGCAGATTCTATTAAGAGTTTTTTATGTTTTCTTTATTGATGCTGGGTACCTGGCTGAGAATATTAATACATAGGAGGTACAACACTTGTGTGGGTATCTGAAAAACAAGGCAAAACCAGATAAATCCAGTTAAGTAATTGACAGTATTCAGCTATTTCCTGTATGCTGGTAATTCGCTGTCCTGAGGAAACAGAAATTCAGAAAGCTCAGAGGTATTTGGGCTATACCAGTGTTGCTGCTAACAAATGGCTTTTTAAAGCACTCTTCTTAACTTCTGATCTTTAATGCAGTGTGTGTTTGGCAGAGGTGGGGCACCAATCTGCCCTATCTCCCTGGGCTCTATTGTCACTCTACCTGGTAGAATCCAAGTCTCATGCTTTCCTCTGGTTCCTCACAAATATCCAATCTTTAGGTTTTTTTTTTTTTCTTTCTTGGAGGCTGGATGTGCTGTTTAGCTTTATAACCTGTAGCAGCAGATGGTAGAATCACAGAATGGTTTATATTGGAAGAGACCTTTGAAGTCCATCCAGCCCAGCCCTCTGCAGTCACACCTTTCACTGGACCCCATCACTCAGAGCCCCATCCAAACTGGCTTTGAATGCTTCCAGGTTTAGAACATCTGCCACTACTCTGTGCATCCTGTTCCAGTGGAACATCCACCATCCTCACACTGGTGTAACTTTCACTTCTTGTCAGAGTGGAAACTTTCTGCTGTTTTGTGCCCAGGCTGGTGAGCAGGAGGCCGTGCCTGCTGTGCCCACTCCTTGCTGGGGTAACCATGACCGAGCTCCTCGCTGCCGTGGGCAGAGGAGGTGATGGAAAGAAACCCTTGGAACACTTAAACTGAAAGTGCCCGTGACCTTTATGCCTAGCACAGGTTCTGCCTGAGTAATTGTGGCCATCAGAGATGTTGGCACTGTGCTGTGTGGCAGAGTGGGAGCACTCCCCATCAGAGGAGAAAAATGCCTTGCTTTGTGTTTCTCCCCTCCCCGTTTTCTGTGCAGATTGAAGCTCATGTTGGGGTTCAGGGGTTAGAGCTAGATGGTTTTTAAGGCTCCTTCCAACCCAAACCATGCTGTGACTCTGTGGAGAGCACAGCACAGGTTGATATTGCATTCCTCCCATTTGGGGTTTGCTGGAGAAGTGAACAGTAAACAGCAGAGTTGAGGGATGTGCCCTATAAGCCTGAGCACACCTTGGTGGGTGGCTCACCTGTGCACCTAAAGCTTTGATGGTTTGCTTGACTTTTCTCTAAAAGGTCATAAACAAGTTTTAAGAAAAAAACATCAGAAAACAGCCTTTATTGCAGTTTCTCAAAATAACATGCAATTAGTGGCTGTATAAGGAATCCTTCAGACACTCCTGCTCTAGGATATAATATTTCAATTTTTTTTTTTTTGGTTTGTGTTCCCCCTCCTTGCAGGAGTTTGTCCACACTAACTTTGTCTTTCCCATAGTAATGGCTGATCCAAAACTTGGTACAAAGTATCCATGAAAATATAAACAGCATTCTCTAACCCTAATGTGCAAAAACCACATTTAAAGCTAGTTTTTGAGGGTGTGCCACTGAACTGTGTGTCATGGAGCAGCACCTAGCTGGATCAGGCTGGCTGCAGTGTAACACTGCCTGGAGTGGGATTAATTTTGGGAAGCTGGAAACCTGCTCCAATTATTCATGTGCCTGAAGTGGTCAGGTTTGCAGTGAATGATTGACTGGGTGGGAGAGTTTGAGAACAAAGTTTTTGGAATTTGTTTTCCCCTGTGTGCAATGGTTTCAAAGCACTGTTCTGATGCTCAGGGAATGCTCACGCTCGTACATCATCTTGAATCGAGCAAGGGTGATGTTTTGGGAACCTGAGTCTGAAAAATGTTGGACTAAGAAGCCTTTGCCTAAAAGAAAATTGGAAATGGGTGAAAATGCACACATCAAAATTGGATGAATGCCCTAATTTAATCTCTCCTCCTCCCAAGAAAAAGGTTTTGCCAGCATCTTCTCTGGCCCTGTGTGTGCTTTGATGTTGTCGTACAGGAGTTGGTTTTGCAGTGGGCAGAGGAGGTGACAATGGGGCTGCAGTGATAAATACACAGCTGCAGGGGAGAGGAGGGTAGAAAATAGCTTATTTTTGCTAGACTGGCCACGAATGCCGTTAGCTTATTTCTCAACTCAGTGGGCAGTCAAAACCAATAAGCAGTCAGGTGTATTGTCCGGGCAGCTGGGGCTCCGCGCTGCTCTGACCTTTGTGTACCACCAAAGATGGTCCCAAACAGAGCTGCAATCCAGCCCAGTTGCTTGGCAGTCTTTAATAATGCTCTGTGCTTGCTCTGCAAAACTGTTTAGTTTGCTAATTCCTGAGGCTGTAGTTAAAGAAGGGATGAGAGGGCGGGGAAGCTGCATTCCTCTTCCCACTGACTGAAACGTGGGCCAAATCTTTCCTGTGTTGGAGTCTTGATTTGCAGGACAGAAAATCTCTTTCACCTCAATCTGTGCTAGAAGCCAGAAATATTCACTGAAATATTGCACAGATACTTGGAAGATATCACAGCTTTAGGCCCAGGATATGTTATGTGTGATCTTGGGAGGTTTGATACAGGCTCAGAAAAGCTGCTGCCCTGTGACAGCCTTGATCCAGCTAACCTTTGGTGCTGGTTCAGATTTGTGGCAGGATTTTTGGGTATGGCTTCTACAGGCACCTCCTTTATGGGGTTTGAGCATTAACTCCTGCAGTGGGCATCACCTCTGGTGTTTGCCCTTATCCTTTCTGTATTGCAGCCCTGGGAGAGCTGAGGTGATCAGTGGTGCTGGGAAATGCACACAGTGGTTCTGGGAAGTGCACAAGCATCCCATTGCCCTGTCTGCCTGCCAGGATTGTTCCTGTTTGTACAAGATGCACCTCTGCCCCACCAGAACTGCCTTTACATCAGTCTCTTCTATCTGCAAGTGAATGTAAAAAAATTGAGTGAAAAAAATGTTCCTATGTAGAACTGGGGAATGAGCTTGATATGACCAAGCAGGGTGTGCTTTTAAGTAAGAAAAGGTGATGTATCTCAAAGCTTTTACTGTTACAAATGAAAAGTTTTAAGTAGCTTTTTTTGAGGTTAACTGAACAATGTTACAGCATCGAGGATCTCTTGCTGTGTAGATCTGGCCCCTCCACAGCCTTTCTAAAGAGTAGGCTGACCAAATAAACATGGTTTTATAATGAAAACTGGCCCTGTTCCTTCAGAGCTCCCCCACATACCAAAAAAGAATTTGATTTCTAGAAACAGGAAGAAGAAGGACCTGCGTGGAGCTTAGTGCATGTGCAGCTGAGTGCATGTATGCTTTTTTCTTTTTTTTTTTAAGACTCACTTAATCTTTGATCTGTCATTACTCCACTCTCAGGGTTTAACTTTAACCAGCCACTTGTTTCTTAATTCTATTCCTCTGCTCCATCAGAGGCATTAATGGACCGGACCAGGGGAGGAGGGAGGGAAAGCTTTTGTGTTCCTGGCAGGTTTCCAGCCTGGTAGTAGGTGCTGGCTCCAGCCTCTCCTATAGCCCGGGCAGGGAGAAGTGCTTGGCTGCACAATTCCCCCAGGGCATGGGAGTGAAAAACACCTCACTTGTTCATTTTCTGCTGTGCAAGCACTGCATGACAGCTGAGTGCTGTGTTAGCTATTGGAGACAAAGCCCAGCAAGACATCAAAAACTTTATAACTTCACCTTTTCCTAGATCTGACCCGTGCCAGCTTTTACAAGGCTTTGGCGTGACGTTTTCTTTAGAAGAAAGAAGAAATATTTTCAGAGTGAATTTCGGGAGGGGATGAGCCAAGCCAAAAGTCTTTGGGGCAGCATTTCCTTTGGTCCTGCATGGCAGGTGGGCAGTGCTGGCACATCCCTGTGGGGTGACAGTGAGGGACACTCTGCCCCAGTCCTGCTGCTGCAGGTCAGAGGGGATCAGAGGAGCCCCCCAAGCATCCAGAGGCACCTCTGACTTCCAGCAGCTCATTTCTCCTCATGCTTCCCACTCCTAACCCCCCTTGGGCAGTAGTGGTAGATTTGAGGAAGGTGAGAGGGATTTGCTGTGAGATAGTCAAATAGAGCTGCTTTTTTATGGCTTTATAGTGGTGCCTTGTGCACGTAGAGCAGGAGAAATTCCCAGCAGTTATCTTGCTGCCATCTTTTCCCTTTAATTGCAGTTAGGGAGGGAGAAGAGGAAAGCAAAAAAAAGAATAAAAAAAGCAGATGTGTACAGGTGCTGCTTGCACAGGAGCGTGGGCTGGCGTGGCTGCAGAGACACTTCTCGTTTGCTGGGCTCTGCTGCTGCAGCGCAGAGAGAGGAATTTAACTGGACATCTGATCTGCTGAGTGGGGCTTTTTGGCCACAATATCTTGCAGACTTGACTGTAACTGAGGGTTTTTACAGAGCTCTGATGCAATGGGTAAGTGTAGGAGCTGGGCTGGGATTTGGCTCTGACCCAGTCACCGTTCTGCCTCTGCCCACCCCGGTGCTGGGGTTTGCCACGAGAGGAGGGACAGAAAGAATTGTCTTGAAGCTGTGAAATATCTCATCCCTTCTCCTGGCCTGATGCAACTCATGCATGGAGCTGGAGTTTGATAATGCTGCCTAAATAAAAACTGCTCTGTGGGTTTTTCATTCCTTTTGTTTTGTTTTAATTTTTAAACAAATGGCTGTGTTTCTAGCTGACCTTTCAGCTCATTTGTTAGAATGGCTGCTGCATCTTGGAACAGCAAAAAGGCATCAATCCCAAAGGATCCTTATGTGCTCTGTATCTGCTGAGCCAAGTTTCAATTTGGAAGCTGTTGCAAATGCAGCTTGCCTAGTACCAAATCTCTTCCTCACATTGTTTACATAAATAGTTAATCTTTGGTACTTAGGGACTTTAATGCCCTCTTGGAAGACAGTTCTGTGAAAAGATAAATTTCTGGTTTATGATCTCCTGTCCTAACGTTTCTCAGAACACAAAGGTCATCACATCTCTAATGGTGAGGTTTTACAATATGCTTTTTTTATCCTTTCTTTGCAGGAAGGAAGTGGTATTAACTCGATTCTCTTGGCACAGTCCATGCCACAGCCTGCAAAAGTCTGCATTTCATTAATTTTATTTGCAGGTTTAAATTGTTCTTGGCCAGTGTCTATATTTTCCAGGTTACTTCTGGAAATTTGTTACATGTGTGCAAGTTGAATTGAGTGTTAGAAACGAGCTAAGGCAAGGCATGGGAGCTGGCAGTTCCTTTCCTGGAGGGGTAAAATCACCAGTATCCCTTCTTCATGCAGAGAGGGCAGGGAAGGATGTCTATTGCAGCACCATGATGTGGTTTCAGCTGCTCCATCACCACCTTGTCCTGTACCAAATCTTGGCTGTGTTGTGGCTGTAAGAAGGAAAACTTTGAGTTTTGTATCTCACAATCCTTGTCCCAAGTTGCCTCTCAGATCAACTTTCTAGCAAACAGAGGGATGAACACTTCTGCCTTCAGAAGAGCACTAAACTCTCTCATTATGCTACTCAGAGCATTAACTTTGTATTCATCAAAGCCTCATTGTGGCCTTCCAGTGCTTAAAGGAGGGTAACAAAAAAAAAAAAAAAAAAAAA
>VWYN01023505.1:71419-99351 GCA_013400075.1 Hippolais icterina
AGAGTGTCTTTTTACAGGGGCAGATAATGATAAGATAAGGAGTAACAGTTCTAAACTAAAGGAGAGATTTAGATTAGATGTTAGGGAGAAATTCTTTGCTCTGAGGACAGTGAGGTTACTGGCATGGTGCAGCTGTGCCTCCTCCATCCCTGGAAGTGTTCAAGGCCACTATGGGTGGGGCTTGGAGCAACCTGGGATAGTGGAAGGTGCCCTGCCCATGGCAGGGAGTGGGAATGAGGTGATCTTTAGGGTCCCTTCTGTCCCAAGCTGTTCTGTGGTTCTGTGGTCCCATGTCTGAGGCTCATGGGTGCAGAGGGCTGGGAGCAGGGCAAGTCCAGCTCTCCTGTTTGTACCCTGCCTTGGTGTTTTCCTACTGACATGCTGGAAAAAGTGCAGTGCTTGCAGAAATCCTATCCCATCCAAAGACAGGAAGACCTTGTAAAACAAAGGAGTGATGAGAGAGCTCCTCTGTGTGTTGTGACAGGGTGTCAGTAATTTCCAGCCCAGCTGTGGAGAGGCTTGGTGTCTCCTGGCCCCGTTTTCCCTCGGTGTGTTCTGTTAAATGCAGGTGTGCTGGATGCAGCTCTGCTGGCCTCAGCACCCAGCTCCTTCTAAATATGAGATGCACTGACAGTGCAGATGCATTGATGTCGTTTTAGGTGGTGTTTCAGTGTGGGGGTTGTGAGGTTGAGTGTTGTTTTGGCTTGCTCAGGAAGAGCTTTCTGAGGTGGCGAGGAAAGTTGAGGTGTTTCAAGAAAGGAAAGGACGAGTCACAGCCTGGTAAACCAAAGTGGTTATCAAATTCTTGCCCACCTGCACTGCAAAGCAGATCTTTTTGTTTGGGATGTGAGCTGTGAGATGTTTGCTTCATGGAAGAAATGCTCTTTCAGAGAGGAAGCACAGGCATACTTAAAAAAATAATTACAAGGATTTATTTCACTTTATAATTAATTAAAGCAGGATCAGGGCAAGATTTATTATTTTTTTTTCTTGCTCATATGATGTTTGTCCCTAAACTCTTGTCCCCCAGCTAAATCACCAATCCAGTAAGCAGTTGGGACATAATCATTTTTGCTTAGGACTCAGAAAAATAATGGAGAAATGCACCATTATTGGAGAAACCACATCTCTATTTTTAAAATCTGCTCTGGGAAGTCTGCACTCTCTGTTTCCAGGAAGGAGTCTCACCCTGTGATGCCCTTTCCAGTCTGGGTGCTGCCAGCAAGAGCTGCCAGTTTCAGAGCTGGCAGCAAGAATTTGAAAGGTGTGGGTGGGTTTCTTTGTTCCATATGAACTCATGCTGTTGTCAGGCTGAGGGAGATGGGTCTGGGTGTGTTGTGGCCGGAGGTGCTGCAGCACAGGGACTGCAACAAGACCCATCTGAGGAGAAAAGACTTGTTTTAATCAGAATATTTAAACCTTAAACTGTTAGAAAATTACCCTTCAACCCTGCCTGGACCTCCTTGGTAGCTTTTGATGCTTGGAAAGTTCTGACTGCTTATCAGAGGGGTTGCTCAGAAGCACTGAGGTGTGGGGGATGTGTGCCATGGATAAAGATAAAGAGCTCTGTGTTCTCCTCCCCCACCATCCACACCTTCACCACACCGCACGCGTGCCGCCGCTTCTTCACGAAACCAAAGGGTATCCCTCGGTGAAGTGGTTTTCTGCAATTACTTTGTGTTCAACATTTTCACTTCTGCTTAAAACGTGTCTCTTCCTGTGCGTGCTGCCGGCACGGGGGTGGATGTTCAGCACAGCCTAGCAGGGGACACAGGGTGGAGAGGGGCTCACTGAACGGAGAGTTGGGATGGTGTGTAGGGACCTGCAGCGTGGCTCATGGGGCGTTCTCATAGCCGTGACGTCGTGTTGAGAAAAATCTGGACAGGCTGAGGAAACTTCTTTCTTGTGGGTTGGAAGCTGGTTTTGGGGTAAGGTCAGTCAGACCCATGGGTGGCTGTTGAAACACAAATGTTTCAAAAGAAGGCCAGGCCCCTTCATGTGGTTTTGGTGACGCCTGCAGCCAGAGCCAGCACGTCTCGGCTGTGGGTGTCCTGCAGGGAGCTGTCACCCTCCACGATGACCTCCTCCTTTCCAAGGAAAGAAGGGTTGTATGCACACAAACCAAAGGAGGAAGGACTGGAGCTGTGTGTGTGAGCTGAGTCAGGCCAGCGACACCTCCCACCACTCATCGGGCAGCGTGCTAAACTGCAGCACTGAAGGGGCACTCAAATCCATCCACAATATCGGCAAAAATCCTTTCCAGACAGCCCAACTCCCTGCTGCTGGCAGAGCTGGGGACCACCTGAGGCTCGTGGCACATCCCTCTCTCTCACCAAGCGTTTCTGCCTCCCTGTGGAGAGGTCCAGGAGAGGACCAGCGACGTGTTTGACAAAGCTGTTGGCCAACAAGTGCGGTCTATTGTTAGCATCGCCTCGTCCTCCTCAGTAACACCAGGTTCAGAGGGCAAATCGCTCAAAGCAGCTGGGACATGACTGCTGGCTTGTGAGGAATGATGTAATTACATCTCCCTCTGCGGGGAGGTGAATGGAGAGGCCTTTGGAGGCGCTGGAGGGAGAGGGCTGCCTCAGGTTACTTCAGGTCAGGGTACTGTCAAAATCCATCAAAGACACTCCCAGGAGAGTCGGCAGCCGACGTGCACAATGCAGGCTTTATGCTATTGGTGCTGGAGTTGGGATATTGGCATCTGGGCTTTAAAAGGTTTCAATAAAATGTTGCTTTTCTATGTTTTTTTTTCCCCCACCTTTCTCCTGCTGCTGTATGAATTAAGGCTCTTTGGCTCATGGAGTTTAAAGGAATCAGAGCAGCTGATGTTGATGTTGTTGTTGCAAGTTCATAGGCTGGATTTTGGATGTGAGAACCTGGGCAGCCCTCGAGACATCCCCAGGGAGTCAGGATCTGGCAAACACAGCTGCCTTGTTTAGTAACCAGGCCCAGTTCACCAGAAAATGAACATCTTCACCTCCTGTGCAGGAGTGAAGTGCTTTTCTTGGGGTAGGCTTTTTTTTTAAAATTTTTTTTTTATAGTTATAAGGATGCTTCCAGTTCTAGCCTGAGGTGTGTGTGTTATTTTGACCTGTGGATGGAGCAGAGCATGTGCTGCCCGATCCAAAGTGCTGAACTGCAGCTAAAGCCACGAACTTTTGTGTTAAACACATAGATTCCTTCATGGCAGTGATTCAAAAGGAAGTGTAGGCATTGCCACCTCCCTTCTAGGGATTTAGTTTCTTTTATGAGCCTTTATAAAAATGAGGCTTTGGTTGTATCCAGTGGATGTTATTTGCTTTTTAATGGTCCATTTACCTCAGAAGTAATCCTTCAAACTTGCTTTCCATCTCTACTTCCATACCTTGTTTTGCCACTTGCAAGATTTATTTGATACTCTGTGAATGCAGATGTGGGAGTTGTCCCACAGAAGAGGATTTTTGGTCTTCATCTGTCTGGAGTTGCAGAGATGGGTGGTGGAAAATGGTTGTTAAAGCAGCTCACATGCCACCACACTGCTGTGACTCAGCTGGACCTGAAGCAGGTTTTAAGTAATGATCTAGTGTGAGCAATGCTGAGCATTTTTAATTTCCTTTTGTATTTAAAAAGGCTGCAGGATTTTGCCTAGGGTCCACAATTAAAATGATTGGATTCTGTGTACACATAGAGATTTGTTCATTTGATTTATTACTGTGTCAGTCTATTTAAATGGAAGGAACCACTTTTAAAGCATTTTGTTTTTCATCTCTAATGCTGTTGGTTGTGTTGCACTCCTCTGGAGAACAGAAATGCCTTAGTCATTTCGGTGTTTTCAGCTTTCTGATGGGGCTGGATGAACTACAGAGATGTCTGGTCTAAACCAAGACTTAACAAGGCTGAGATGCCTTTTTATTATGAGGTCTTTCCAGAAAGAAATATCTGAAATCCAGCTGTGGGTTTAGACAATGTCCATCAGCTGTACTTTGTTTTGGAGCTTGTGTCCATGTGAAGATGTTGTGGGGTTTGTGCAAGTTCCTGATCTAAGTCAGGTCCTCATTTGGACAGAGGAAGGCTGGGGAAGAGGGACTTTTGCCCTGGATGGGTTTGGGAGGTGCCATGAATGGAACAACTCCATGGTAGGACGTTTAGTGACTAACACACTGCGATTTGCCCAGGGAAGTGGTGGGATCACCATTCCTAGAGTGTTCAAAACCAGCGTGGTTGTGGCACTGGGACACAGGGGTTAGTGGTGAGCATGGCAGTGCTGGGATAATGATCTTAGAGGTCTTTTCCAACCTGAATTATTCCATGATTCTGTTACAATTTTCTTTGTCAGATGGAGCTTGTATGTTTGGTCTAGCCACTGATGAAAAATCTCTTGAGTCTAGAACTTGAAGTATCAAGTACCCTGAATTTGTTCTAGTACTCCAATTATGTCCAGGCTTCATCTGGTTCTGCATTTCTCATTATATTAAACATTTTCCAAACTTTGCTGAAAAAGAGAGCTGAAATAGCATGTGGGGAAAGAAGGGCAGGGAAAGCTGACTTGTTTCTGAAAGCTTTGGAGGTATTCAAACTAAACAGAAATGTGATTGATCCAGATGCTATTTTGCCTATTCCTTGTCTCTTCTTTTGGAGCTTTTTAAGCTCCTTGAATTATTCCTTCAAATATCCCTGCCCAGAAATGTGCACTTTACATTTTCCTTTAATCCTATTAAGCAGCGTGTTACACTGTGTATGAATCATCTGACTGGAGCAAATCTGGTGGATTTGGTTCAGTAATCCTTCTTTCTGGATCACTGCCTTTCTGGGTCCTTGGAAAAAAGAAGAGATTTGCCATGTCTTGTGTCAGAGAGTGGCTTGTGCTGTCTGACAGGAGGGTGACAGAGCATTGGAGGAACCAGCAGCGTGCGTTTGGCCCAAGCTTAAATCTACTTTTAAGTGCAATGGATAAACTTTGGGAAGCAGGTGGTGGGGAAAGGAAGGCTGTGACTATTTGGGAACTTAAACTAAGTGTTTTCAGATGCTGAGGTTCAAAAACCAAATTTTTTGGGGGTTGGAGGTGGGGTGGGGAGAAACAAGGTGGCTTCAGTTTGGGGTTTGGTGGTGGACTGTGTGATGGAATCTCATCCTCCAGCAGGAGCCCTGCTTTGCTGGAGTCTGTGCCTGTGCTGATCCAGGGTTTTCATTTTTCTGGATGATGTGTTGAGGTGACATCAGGTGACAGACAAGGTTCTGATCCCCGTGCCACTGTGGGCAGGGTCACTGAGCATGGCCAGGCAGGGTGGATCCTGATAGTAGGCAAATTCCTGAACTCCACGGGGTGTTATAGAAACATCTGTATTGCAAATGCAGCACCTTCTCCTCAGAAATATCTGGCTGAGTACAAAGGGGAGCCACATTCTTGCATTGATTAGATTAGTGCAGATATCCAAATGTTTCCAGCAGTACAGGAAATGGTCTTTGTGCTGCTCGAGCTCAAACAGATACGGGCTGGAGTTTCCGCTTGGTCTCATCACCCTCCAACACGTGCATTGGGGTTTTATCCTCCCCCCTTTGCCTCCCCCACTCTGTAACCTCCTGGATCTTTGATGTGGTGATGACTACATGGCCCAACAACATTTGATAGAAATTGTAAGAGAAAAGCCATATAAAAGACATGTGATCTGAAAGCTTTTGAGTGAATTTACAGCAGAGCGCCCTGCAAATGCACCCCGTTCCAAAATATATTTTGTGTGTGCAATGTTGGCTAGACAAAATATCCCAGCAGGATGGGTAAAGAGATCTGTATTCCTGCTTGGGTACAAAAATCTCATGGAGGGTTAACCAGGGTTAGCCCCAACTTCTTGTACTGGTAGAGATGCCTGACAGATCTCTGGAGTGATTGTGTTCATGCTCTGTGTGTGTGTCACATTTTTGTTTGGTTTAAATGGTTTATTTATTTAAATTTATTTATGTATTTGCTGCTGTCTAGTCCTTTGCTAATTGTGACCCTTCCTGTGCAGCTCCCTGCCGGCCCTGCAGTGACACTGAGGTCCTCCTGGCTGTCTGCACTAGTGACTTCGGTGAGTTGCTGCCTCCCCAATCCCTTCTCCTCCTCCCATTAACACCCAGCAGACATCTCCTCACACCTGGCACCTTCTCCCAGCAGCAAGTGTGGTCTGAGGGTGCTGGGCACATGGAGAGCTCTGAGGACCTCAGAACTGTCTGCCCAGCTGGCACCTCCCCAAATGGACAGAATGACACAGCAACCACGGGGAGAAGGTCAAGGATTTGGGTGCATCTAGGAGAGGCCATTACTTGTTGCCCTACAATGTTGGTCGACTTGACAAAAGACCAAAAGTTTCACTAATTGTCCATGCTTCCCTTTTAAAAAGGGAAATTAGCGTTAGCTGTATCTGTAGTGGCTGAAGAACAGAAAGTATTGTCAGGGAGCATTCAGCTCATATCTTCTTGTCAAGAATTGTCAATTCTTAATCAAGAATTCTTCTTGATTAAGGCTATTTTGCTGATATAATTATTTTTCTGTTTTAATCTGTGGGTGCCCTTTGCTGGACAGATTGCAAATATAAACTATAAAAAATGCAAACATATACTGGAGGTTACTGGATAATCTTAGCTCTCAGAATAACAAAGGACCAAAACTTGGGCTGCTGCAGTGAAGTCAGTTCCCCTGGCTGCACAGGCCTGAGTTTGGACCAGGGTCTTCCAAAACATTTTTGAGTGATTAATCCTTAAACCCTTTTTCTGTTTCCAGTGATCAGAGGCTCCATTCAGAACGTGACGAACGAGGCAGAGGAGCAAGAATCCGTAATTCACGTCGGTGTCACCAAACTGTACAGGCAGAAGAGCAAAGTCTTTCAGCTGACAGGGGAGAGTGGGAACTGGAGAGGACAAATAAAGACCTTGCTCGAGTGTGGGGTGAAGCCAGGAGATGGAGACTTCCTTTTCACGGGACGTATGCACTTTGGGGAGGCCAGGTTAGGCTGTGCCCCTCGTTTTAAAGACTTCCAAAGGATGTACAAAGAGGCAAAAGACAAAGGGCTAAACCCGTGTGAGATTGGCCCAGATTGAACCCCCCCGTTTGGCCGAAGATGGCTTTTAGCATCTGGCCAGGAATATTTCCTGGCTGCAGTGGGAACTCTGAACAAACCTGGCCACTGAGGCTGGGCAGACCTGGAGGCTGAGACCCCACAGCCTGCGGTGCTCACAGGCTCATGGAAGCAACAGAGGTACGAGCTCAGAGGGCTGCCAAGCAAGAAAAGCTGGATTTTTAACCAATCTTGTCTTTATGAATTAAGTTATTATATTTTTTTAGTGACTTCCTTAGGAAAACAAACAAAGAAAAAACTCCCATGTCTTAATAAATAAAAGAAAAACCCAAATGAAAGCCAAGATGCCTTTGTATCTTTTTAATACTAATTTTTAAAAATGTCTTAAGCTGATGTAGCATTTGGTATGGAGTATCCTGTATAAATGGCCAAGAATGTGATAGAGCACGGTAAAACATCTTAACATTGATGCTTTGTAAAAAGCTTGGTGTACAATTCAAAGTTGTTTCTTATGACAGAAATTTATGGAGCCAAACTCTTATGTGTGTGTGTTGGTTTTTTTTTATTTGAAAGAATGTACAATTGCTGCCTGCAATTTTTTGTCCAGGCTGGCAAATTCTTTCCATTCCAGAGAAATAAAGGTCCCTGGATTTGACACATGCTGTTTAAAATCTTTATTTTTTTTCTTTCTTCTTAAGGCCAATCTCAGCTAGTCCAGATGTGCTCATAGATCAGTTCTGGGCTGCTTGCTTTTTTTGTGGCTTCTCTGAGCAGAACCAGAGTTCCTGTGAGGCATTGGGAACCACTGTGTGTTTTTCAAAGGGGAAGCAAGAGCTATTTTTGGAGATTTTCAGACATGTGTACAGGCGAGGCTTGAAGTGTTCTTTACTCTGATGCCAGCGACCTTATTTTGGGACTGGCTCCAAAGGCTGGCTGCCCCTTCATGTTTGAAGCTTTTAAGTGTGCTGGCTGGTAGCTTGGGGACATGGGGGACATGACCAGGCCACCTTGTGAAAAACAAACTCTTGAATCAGGGTGTGCCACCCCTGCAGGCACTGTCCCAGAGGAGGGCAGGAGCTCTCCCCTCTGCTCAGTCCTGCTGTTCCCCACAGCCTGCAAGGCATCACTGATGGTGGAGGCTCCAGGATTTTGATCTCTTGTCCCATGTTCATTCTTCAGCATTCTCCACTGCTCCAACTTTCATTTTAGGCCGTCAGGTTCTTTAAATAAATAAAAATTTTCTATTCAGTGTTGCTTTCTACCTGATCCCTCCCTTTCAGGTAACTTGGTTTTGAGGCCTGGGTTCTGAGGCCTGGTCTTGGGTGGGTGCAGGAAGTTCTGAGATGGATGGTGAGGAGATGTCCTGTGACCCTTATCAGGGTAAAAGCCCCAGGGTTGTACCAAATTCCTGGCCTGAAGTGAACCCAAAATCCCTCTGCAAGTGTTTCTGTGAACTCCTCTCAGCAGGATCCATCCTGTGCATCAGTGGGAGAAGAAGAGTTTCTTTTAGCTGTGTAAGGTGATCCCAGGAGGCTCCAGAGCACTGTGACTGCTTCTGCAAAGGCCTCCAAACCCCATCCAGCACCCTCCTGTTTGCTGTTTGACCCCAGCTGCTCTCCAGCCTCCTGTAAGCCAAAGCCCCAAACCCAGCATCCCATCCTGGGCAGTCCAAGGTTCCCTCCAGCCTACTTGGAACTTTAATAGAACTGGGCCAGGACCAGTAGAGGGGCAAAATGGTTCACTCCAACCCCTCTCTGTGACCTTGCTTCTGCTTTGGGGAATCCCAACCCAGCCTTTTTCAGGCTTTTCAAAAGTGATTGAGCCCTGAGATAACTTGGTAGCACGGCTGAGTGGGCGTTTCAGAAGTCCTGTACCTCTCCTCCCCTGTTGTGTTTCATGAGCTGTTTCCAGCACAGAGTGACTGCTGGCAGGATGAGAAGAGAAGAACAATATGTTCCTGGAATTGTCTCCAACCTGCCCACTCTCATCTTCCTCTGCAAGGCTGCGGGAGCAAGGGGAAGAGGCTGAATTAAGTGTTCAGCCAGTATCTTGTGAGGACAGTGCAAGCAAAATACAAACAGTTGAGGAGGCTTTGGCCCTGGAGCTCCACCTTTGGCAGCAGTTCAATTCTTATGGCAGTTTAAGTTGTTTGTAGGCTGTTTTTATTTTTTTTTAAATACCCTTTGCACCCTGTGCTTTGTAGAGAGGGAGTTTAACGCAGGGATTTCACAGACTGCCCTCAAATCCAGTTCCCAAATACTCACCCTTGAGTCTTTGAAACATGATTATAGCTTGACTTGTCTGCCAGAGGAGTCAGGGATGGAAAGGATGGATTAAAAATGACTGTCTTTGCTCACATGTGCTGCCTCCCCTCTGTAATGGGATGCAAATCCACATCCATGCAGTGTCATGTGAGGACATGCTTGTTGCCACTTAATGAAAGACCTCAGCTGAAGGTGACTCAGGACAGAGGTGGAGCAGGTGCTTGCAAAGCGCTGCCCTTCCTACCACGGCAGCTCTCTGAAGATGAAGGGCTTCCTCTACTTGAACCTAAGCAGCATAATTGAGTTCCTCTTAAAAGCAACAGGCTGACTTATCTGTTCCTTAGGAAGCAGAACTAATGAACTTGAATTGCCTCTGTAAGAGCCCCCTCCAGTTGGGCAATGCTGCCCTTAAATGGGCACAAGGCATGTGCTGTGTTCTTGTGCCTGAGCCCTGGCCAGTGTGTGGTTTGTTGGTGAAAACAATTTCCATGGCAACCCTCGATTTCTCTGACTTGCCATGAGCCCACTGGTGAGCTAAATCACCTCCCAGGTACGAGCCATGACAAATAGGTGGGTTGGGAAACTCGTGTGGGTGCCTGCAGGGTCTGTTTGAGGTTTATCTGATACTGCTTGACTGGGGGAAACTTGTCCTTGTTCATCCTGTGGGGAGACAAGGTCATCTCCTCTCCAAACACACGACTTCAGTGCCTACATGGAGGGAATCAGGGTCACTGTGCTCGGTTTGCTGTCAGCCAGGCCAGAGGAGCAGGATTAGGTCACCTGTCAGGAAGAAGAGGCCATTTCCCCCCCGCCCTATGCTGATACTCTTTGCTTCTTGCCTGTGAGGCAGGGCCACGCTGCAGGGAGGTGTGATTGTCACAGTTTGTCCCCAGTGATGTCCCAACCCACCCTCAGCTGGCTGTAAGATCAGAGCTGCCTTTTCATCAAACTCTTTGCTGGTGTTGCCACCTTCTCCCAGCTCTGCTGTCTCACTCCCATGGGTGATCCCACTTTTCCTTCTGGGAAGCATCAGGTGTCACTTTAGCTCCAGCCCACTGCTGCTGCTTTCTTTTCCTGATAAGACTTGCCATCAGCATGGCTCAACCTTTTCTGGAGGAGAGGACTGCCCTGATTTGTCCCTGTGCTGGGGCACACTGTGGCCTGGTCCTCTGTGGAACTGAGTTCCTCACCCGAGGACACATTTGGGCTCTGGGGGAGGACGCTTTGGCCACATTCAAGCTAAATAATGGCCAAGCTGTTTGCACCTTGGTGGTTTCTTCAGCACAGAAGTGCTGCCTGAGAGGGGGAAGGCTGTGATTTGAAGTGATTTGAAGAAGTGACTCACCCTGGCAGGAGGCAGGAGACGTGCTCTGGCTCTTGCATCAAGCTCCTCTGAGCGTCCAGGAGCGTTCACGCCCGGGGAGGAGGCTGGGCAGCCAGGGACGTGCCGTGGTGCAATGCAGCAGGTGTTTCCTGCCAACCTGCCCTTTGAAGTGTGATAGGGCTTGTAAGAGCTCCAAGCCTGACCAGCTGATGTGGTGCAACACCTCCGAGGCAGATAGGAGCTCTCCTGCTCATTGTGGACTTAATTAGAGGATACTTATTTCTGGAACTGGAAAAGCCTCTTGGTGATGCGTGTCAGAGAGGCTGGTTAAGTGCTAAATAAGGTTAGTAATATTGGGACCAGCTGTTCTAGGAGACAGCAAATTGAAAACCAAATTGGTTGAGAAGTAAACCAGAAAAACATCAGGAGGGAGTCATGTGTAAGTCTCTGAGAGTGGTTAGAAGCAATACAGAGCCAAAGCAAAGAAATGTCTTGACAGCAGTGAGATTCAGGCCTGGAGGAGTGGGGCTGCTGGGGAGGGAGAAGAATCAAGTTTCTCCTTTCCAGCTTGACAGAAGTGATTCCCCTTCCTGCTGCAGGGGCTGCCCCCTTCAGCTGACTTTGAACCTCCTTTTAGTGAGGACCAGCTGCTCTTACTCTGGGATGGTCGCTACAGAAGGAGCCTTTACCAGATAATCCTTTCTCCTTCACCATCAGCCTTGACCTCAGAGCCTCACTGAGAGACATTGAGGGGACCCAGTGAATGACTGTGAGCACTCACTTCTTCCTCCTCCTCCTCCTCTCCCTTTTCTCCTCCCTTACCAAAAATGAGATGCCTAGTGACAGTGAAATAACCTGTGAGGTTCATTTTTGGAGTGTCACACCCACCTATCTCAAAATCACCCAAATGCCTTGATTTTGCCCCAGTCAGCATTTGGAACTGTCTAGCCAAGGCTGAAGAGGAAACATGGATTTCTGCCCTATGTCCTTGCTCAGTGGTTCTCCCAGGCTTGGTGCTGGGGCTGCCCATGGCAGACTGGGAACACACCAGCCATCAGCACCCCCTGGCACTGGGGGTGATGCTGCGGCCAGCACCTGGCTGCTCACTCATGTTGGAGTCGGAGCATCCAGGAAGAATCTCAGCTGGAGCTCTGAGAGTGTTGGGGAAACGGAAGACAAAGGAAAGGGCAATTTTCAGTCGTTATTTCAATCTCACCTTGTTTAAAGAAATTTGTCTCATCTGTTACTCCTTTCCCTCTGCCCAGCCAAGGAGGTGCAGAGCTTCCAGACACAACGAGGAAGCTGTGGCAGGCATGGAGATCTGCAGAGCCTCAGGTGGGCCCAGGTCAGAGGAGGGTTCTGAAGAGGCAGGCAGCCCATTCCTGGGGTGCTGAGCCACCTCATGGCCCTGAGCCACAGCAATGAGGGCACAGCAGTGACTGCTGCTGGTGGGACTTCAGCTGAGCCCTCCCTTGCCTCCTTTCCCCAGCTGAAGCTTTTTGAGCTGAGCTGCTGCAGGACACAGGTGGGCTATAATCCCATCCTTTTGGGATTCTGGAAACTGAGAATTTCAGGCTTTCTGTTCCAAAAGGCACTGACCCTCAGGCAGGCACTAAATTTGACTTGAGGCCATGGAACAGGCTTCCAAAATTGAGTGATAGCACTGGGGTTGTGGGTGTGTGGTTTGAATAGTATTGTGTGATCTCACAGGGTGGAAAAAATTAGAATTTAAGGTTTTAGTATATGGTAATATATATGGGGCAATATGGAGGATTTAAGGTGTTGTCCAAGTCCTTCTTCTTCACCTTCTTCTTGGTTTTGGGTGGTTTTTTCTAATTGGGTTAAAAAGGTCCGCATTGCAGACTTGGCTGGTCAATTATTGGGTTAAAAGTATAAATAATATAGGTGTCATCTCTTTATTGGACAGTTTATGCTTAAATAACCTTGGAAAGAGTTAGAGGCACCTCCATTTTCTACCTCGTTAGTTAGAACTCACGACTCTTGAGTCCGTAAATAGATAAGAATTTATAAACACTGAGACTGAACACGAAACTGCGACTTCTGTGTATTAATCCCGGCTCTAACATGGAGAAGATAAAAACCTCACACCATCCCACTGCTCTCCTCATAGCCTCGCTCTGTGATTGCTGCTGGGAGGATTTCCAGAAGGTTTTGGGTGACCCCTCGGTCCTTGCAGGGGGTTAACTGGCCCTGAGCAGTGGCTGCTCCTGAGTTTGAGCTCTGCAGCCTGCAAAGCCTCGCTGGTGTGCTCGGTGTGTGCAGCTGCCCTGGGGCTGCCAGCAGTGCTGGGAGAGGAGAGGAGAGGAGAGGAGAGGAGAGGAGAGGAGAGGAGGAGTGTCCACTTGTGCTGGAAGCAGAGCTGACTCAGGGCTTTCTCCCCAGGGCTGGGCGCTGACTCAGCTGCTTTGCCTTTTCCTGGCTTCTCTGGAAACCAGAGGCATCTCCTGGGGCTCTGAGGCCATAGCAGTGCAGCAGGAGTCAGCATTACTCGGTTTTTGGGAGAGTCACGCCTTGACTGTTTTGGGGCAAGAGCCAAGAAGTTCAGTAAGAGCTTCAGGATTGCTCCTGGGTGTGTTTTGCACTCCTGCTGGGGAGCACGTGCTGCTCAGCCTGGGCTGATTCCTGGGGTGAATGTGTGCTGCAGCAGTGCTGCTCCTGCTGCTGTGTCCCCCCACTGCAGGGCTGGATTGGGGCAGGGGGGTTCAGCCTCACTGGAGTGTTATTTCCTGGTTTTGCTCATGGTTGTGTCAGAACATTCTTGCTGCTGTGGGGGAGGCTGGGTGAAGCTGAGCTTCTGGGGTGGAAAACACAGCGTGGTGGTTGTCCCAGCACCTGGGACACCAGAGGCTTGGCTCTGCCCTCTGCAGCCAGCTTGAAGTGCTGAGCTGGGGTGTGAGGAGCATCTTGTGTAAATGATGAGGATTGACCTCTGAGCCTGGGGTGGTGGGACCCTGCTGCAGCCAGAGGGGTGCTGAGCCCAGCAGCTCTGTTGCCAATTCCGTGTTGTCCTTTCCTGATGCTCCCAGCAGCTCAGTAGGCTCCTCTCCATATGGGAAAGTGGAGCCATGAGGCCAAATTCTGCTTGGTCCTGCCTGCTCCTGTGATAAACTTGTTTGTCCCGCCTGAAATGAGCTGAGGGAGAAGGGCTTTGGGCCAGGCTGGAAGGAGAGCCCTGCTGCCACACACAGAGGTGAGGGCATTGCTGACTGCATGGAAACCTGATGAAATTCCTTGTAAAAATGGCAGAGATGATGAAGGTGGATGGGGCAGGATGGATGTCACTGCCATCCCATGGGTGTGGGGGCTGGGACAGGTGCCCACCCGTGGTGGCTGTGCAGGGGTTGCCCCATCACCAACCGGTTCCTCCAGTTCCTTTGGGAAGAGCCAGACTGAGTTGGAGTCAAACTGGTTTGTGCAGAGCCTGTATTTGCCTGGAGAGGAAATAATAATAATAATAATTAAAAAAAAATCAGTTCAGCCACCTCAGCCCAGAGTTGTGTTTTTAAACACAGAGTGGCGTGGGGAAGGTCTTGGGCACCCCCGACTCTGCTCTGGAGCTGTCGCCAGGCTGGAGCCTGCCCTGGGGCTGAATTACTCCGTGGTTTTCAGAGAGGACAAACGGGGACTTGAGTGAGACACAAACAAACACATCTCTCTTTGTGATGTGGATGGTGGCTGTTCTTGGAGAGCTGGAGGGGCTGGACAGAGAGCTGGTGACACAGCTTGCCTGTGCATCCTTGGCTGAAGGGAGGAGGAAATTCAGGCATGGACCCATCTCAGGAGCAGATTTCAGCATGGACACAAAATAATTACACTGCTGATAAGCACCATGGCTGCAGCTCAAACCCTGTATTAGTTGTCTGGAGCAGCTGAGCCAAGCTTGCCTTGCCCTTGGGCTTTTTCCTTCTGACTGTGCAGTGTTACCACCCTTCCTTGGGTTGTTCTTAATCTGCTTATTCCAAAGAAATCCTATCTGCCTATTATTGTGCCCCAAATGCAAAAAGACTTTCTGTCTTTCCCAGGGTGGAAAAAACCCCAGTTTTCAAAATCCCCTACAAATGTTGCCACCCTGCAAGTTTTCTTCAATCCCACAAAGGATGTTTTAATCTGGATTTTAGTCAGTGCTTCAGGGTGTCACCGGAATATCCCAGCCTGAATGCTGGTGGATACTGGTGAGTTGGGAATGAATTTTGGGCAAGGAGGACTGGAGCTGATTTCAGCCAGTGGGTGCCAGGGTTTGTGGAGAAATGTCCCTGTCTGGGCTTGTCTATTCAAGTGTCTGTTACTGACCCATGGCTGCAAATGCTTCCTCGTGCCATGGACACTGCAAACCATGCACTGCAAAACCACTGCAGGACTGGCTCCTGAGGGTCAGAGGATCTAGTAAATCTATTGATCATGCTTAAAAAAAAATCTTTAGAAGTAGCTAAACCTTAGCCAAATCTTGGCCTTTATTTCACTCAGCTTTGTCCCTGTTTCTGAACCCCTTCAGAAGGGATGGGCTCAGCCCAGCTGTGTGTGCCCACCTTTGCAGGGTTGTTTTTGCTGCCTGCCTTATCTCCCTTGTGACACCGCATGCCCTTTCCTTCCTCCTTCCTCCTGCAGGGCCCCCTCGGAGCAGGGAATGGCTGATGATGGTAAGCAAGCCCAGTGTGAGCAGCCTGGCAATGGGGAACTGCTGCAGAGGCAGCAGAAGTGAAGCTGGCTGGAAAAACCCCTCTGTGTTTGTTGTTCAGCCTCCAAACCCCCATAGCCTTGGCTTAGCATTCAAAATTAAATTATCATCTCCTTCAGAGCCAAAGGTATCAGGATGTCTGACACTTGGGAGTATCAGAGGGCAAATTTTATCTGCTGTGACACTGTTCAGTGGCTGCAGGGGTGGTCAGTGACTGCCACAATGTGCAGAGCTGAGGGGTGCCCTGGTTGGGGCAGCATGTGCTGTTGTTGGCTCTTTTGCCTCAGTGTTTCCTTCTTTCCCCAGCTCCAGGCTGGGATCACTCTGCCGTGGGTGTGAGCAGACACACCTGGGCTGATGTGCCCTGCCTGGCTCCCTGTGGCTGCTCACCCGAGGCTTTTTGGGACTCCCTTTGGCTCTGTGTCCCTTCTTGGCAGGCAAGGCTGGGCTGTGGGCGAGCAAAACTCATTTTTCAAAATTGCGAAATTTCAAATATTTCGTTTTTGCTTGTCAGACTCCTTTGGGTGAGGTAACCTGATTCCAAATCACTTCCAGGCCAGTTCAGAGGGTCTGTGCTGTGCATCCCATCACACTGTGGGCACACTTCATGGTGGGGTGAGTACATCCTTGTCCCCATTAAAGCTGAGGCTGCTCTTAATATGCCCTGGCTGGATCCTTCTGGGTGTGCTGGAGAACTCTCCTGGTTTCCATGTGCTGTGGAAAGAAAAAAAAAGTCAGAAAAATCCAGGCTGTTTGATTCTAATTCAGAAATGAGTAATAGCACCTGGACAGACAAGGGCACAGCACTGACCCCAGGGCATTGCTGTCTGCACCCAGTCCAGCTTCTTGCTTCTCTTGGGGACATCAAGGACAAGCACAGGGGTGCTCTGGCTCTCTTTGAACACTGGGGATTTAAACATATGGTCTGTCCATGCAATGTGCTGATGTTTTTAGCTGTGAATGATGCCTTAAGATTTTAGCCTTTATATTTTTCAGATCCTGTACTGCTGTAGATCCTCTACTAACTGTAGAGTTAGTGCATAACTCTAAACTCCATAGAAAGTGTTAGCTACTGTTTTCACACTTTGGTCAGACAAAACAATCCCTCTGGGCCTGAAACTGAAGTACCCTACAGCCTCAGGCCCCAAAAAATATAAACAAAAGTGAATTGGGGGATGAAGCAAACTGGGGGAATACGACATCATTACCTGAAGCTGTAATTGGAGAATTAACCCCTGATATGTAAATGGACCAAACTTATAATTACCTGAAAAATTCGTGACCATTGTCCATCTTGGGTGTAGCCTCTGGGAGGCTTTTGACTGCCCAAGGTGCATCTATTGAAGGCTTTTAATAAATCCCCACTTTATTCTCTTAACTCTGTCCAGCCTCTGTTCTAGGTGGCCACTCTAGGGCATCATGAGGAGCTGCAGACGACCAGGCTGGTGGGGAGCAGAGCCTGCACCTCCTTAATGTGCTGAAAATCCCTTCCTGAGGGTGTTTGATGGCAAGAATTTGCTGATATGACCACGCTTATCCACCAGACAGAGCNCAGGGCATCATGAGGAGCTGCAGAGGACTGGGCTGGTGGGGAGCAGAGCCTGCACCTCCTTAATGTGCTGAAAATCCCTTCCTGGGGGTGTTTGATGATTGATCAGAACTTGCTGATATGACCACGCTTATCCACCAGACAGAGCCTGGGCTGCCCCCAGTTGGCCTCTGGAATGGGGGGGACTTGTGCTGCTCACATCCAGTGGAAAATCTTCTGGAGTAAATCCTGCAGGTTGCAAACTCGCTGTTGTTTAGATGGATGTGAGATAGTTCAGCCTGGGGCCAAGCTCAGCCCTGGGTTCTGTGAGTCTGAGGCACACAAATGCTGCTGAAGAGTTAATGGGAAACAGAGTGTGGAGCAAAACAAAAAAAGACCTTTTGAGGTCTCAGCTGCTCGGGGTAATATTTAGGTTTGGTGACTCTCTGTATCTTAGAGATGGGAATGCAGCAAAGCTCTTTCAGTCCAGAGTATACATGGAGCCCAACAAGACTGTGGGCTAATATCAACAAACCTTTTGGAAAAGCAGATCCCGTCTGCTTCAGCAAAGCCGCAGTGTTATTTTTCTTTCAACAAATGTATTGAGACAATAATAATGCTGTGCAGATTGGTTGTCCCCTGGCCTACATGATTTATTAGGAAGCAGAAACAATTGGACTTGCTGAGAAAAAAAAAGCTTTGGACATGGATATTTTTCTCCTCTTTTTATTTTCATTTTTTGCCCTTGATTTCCTCATGAACTCAGAAAGGGCCACCTAGTCTGGTCCCAGGAGAGAGGTTGCCTCCTTCCTTGCATTTCTTACTGGACCACCAACCCTGGGCTTGCTTTTTTAGATATTTCAGTGCTGGGGAGAAGGGGGGAGTGAAGCTGTGCTGGGGGGAAGGCTGGGAGAAGGTGATGCAGCCACAGAACAACATTCCAGGCAGGAAAGCAGAGCAGGTCTGGAGGAGGAGAGCTGCAATGTGCTCCTAGCTATTGGTGACTCAGGGACAAGTTGTTTCCTCTCTCTGAGCCTCCCTTTCTCTCTGTTTATGCTGTTTATTTACTGCCAAAGCCATTGGGGGTGGTGGTGCTCAGTGCAGCTCAGGCCTCCAGGTGCAATGGAAGCACAAGAGCTGGTTGTGGTGGCAGGTGCCATGCTTGTGGGCCCAAACTGGTTGTGGTGGCAGGTCCTACACTGGTGGCCTCAGCTGGTTGTGGTGGCAGGTGCCACACTGGTGGCCTTGAGCTGGTTGTGGGGCAAGGTCCCATGTTGGTGGCCTTGAGCGGGTTGTGGTGGCAAGACCCACACTAGTGGGCTCAGCTGGTTGTGGTGGCAGGTGCCACACTGGTGGCCTTGAGCTGGTTGTGGTGACAGGTGCCATGCTGATGGCCTCAGCTGGCTGTCATGGCAGGTCCCATGCTGGTGGCCTCAGCTGCTGCTCCTTGGCTTGAGCAGAGAACATCTTTGCTTCAAAGTGGTTTATTTGCTGCTCCCTCAGCCAGCACCACCCTGGGCAAGGTGAGCAGGCCGGGCAGCCCCCTCTGCTTGTCCCCTCACTGCTCAGGTGGCCTTGCTGGGTACAGAGTGGAGCATCACACTGTCTGTGGCACTGCTGGCTCTGGCCTTGTCCCCTCATCCCCTCTGTGCTGTTCCACACCTTCCCCCAATCCTTGGCACATGATGGGGCAGAGGAGGCCTCTGCTGGAGGCTGGTTCTCCTCGGGACCATGGGGGTGGGTGCTTCTCCACCCAGGATGCAACCTCTGTGCAGTGTGACGTTTCCTGACCTCCTTGACCTGCTGGCTGCCATCCAAAGCCCCTCGGAGCTCCTGGGGGCTGTGTCCCCCCTCCACACCCAACTGCTGTGTGTGGTCATTGCTCCAGCTGCCCCAGAGGGAGAGGCCAGCCCTGGTCAGGGAGCTGGGGGCAGCTCTCCAGCCTTGATGAGAGGCAGCTGGAGGACAAGGCTGTTCCTCCACCACAAAAACTCCAACGAGCGGGGGATTCTGCTTGGGATGAGGGGGGAGCATCTCCCTGAACACCCCGTGAGGATGAAGAGGGACTGAGCCTCACCATGCTGGGGCTGAGCTCGGTGTCTGGTGGTCCTGCTTACACCCACAGCCCTGCACATCATCTTCATGGAGTTTTCTAGAAAGAAACCTGTGATTTTGGTTAATGAAGTGCAAGGGGCTCCCTCACAGCGTTTTGAGGCAGCAGGACCAGGTGCTGTGGCAGCAAACTGCCGACGGAGTGTCTGCACGGGTAAGTGATATCATCAGCGTTTGCTTTGCCTTCAGAAATGACTAAACAGATTTTCTCTGGTTTCCAGTTGACCCCGTGGCTCCCTGCCGATGATGGGAGCAGGCTGTTTGGGTTTGAGTTAATGGTGCCATGGCCAGTCCCAAATCAGCCTCAAAAGCTGGAGATGGATTCTGCAGGTAGAGGGAGGGGGGAGAGCTGCATCCACTGCACACCCAGCCCTTGCTGTTATTAAATCAGGGACTGCTGAGAATCATCTCTGATTCATGCTCCAGCTGAAATACAAGAATTTCACATTTGTCTGAAGGGATTAAGTTTTTAAAGCTCCTGCCCTTCTGGCTGTGTGTTTTCCTCCTACGGGTTAGTTAGCCTCAGCTCCCAATTTTTGAGAAAAACTGGAGGGTTGGGGGTGATTTTCCTTTGTGATCTTTTTCTTCCATGCCTGGAGTCAGCACAAAAAGGAGTCAGTGCAAATTAGCTGTATTTTATTATTGCAGGGGGCTAGAGGAGCCCTGGGTAATTGCTACATTTGGTTCCTTTTCTCTTGGGTTTCACTGACATTTCAGATAGTAAATGAGCGGTTCCTTCCCCCTACAGATGTTTTTTGTTGGTTATAGTTGGGGAGAGACCATAGATGATAAATCCATGTGCTTTTTTGGTGTTTTTTTTCTAGGCTTGTTGAAATCAGAGTGGGGCACAGGGCTTGCTCAGCTCTGGATGCTCCTGCCGTGGGGTGAGCAATGGCAGAGCCTCCCTCCCTTTCTCCCAACCCTGTTTGCATAAGAGAGTAGGAAGAGAAAAAGTGAATTATGACAGCCTGACCCTCCCAATACTTTTTTACTTCACCCCTGGATCAATATTAAACATCAGGAAAACCTTTGTTCCAGACTGAGGGAAGGGAAATTTAGCTTTTTATATTGCCCCTGGGCAATTCCTCTCTTAATCCAGGCACATTCAGATGTTTTGGGTACATCACAGGATATTTCTGGGCTCCTGTTTTATTCCTGAGCTTCTGCCAGCTGCCTCCATGAAGCATCCATGCTTAAGGACAAGGACAAAGTTGGAGCTTCACTTGCATTTTTGGGGGAAAGTTATGACAAAATTGCCTACAGGTTTGTCTTGGCTCCATGAGGAAGGGAGCCAAGACACATTGCCACCCTTACTGCTGCTCTCTGGAGACAGAGGACCAACCAAAAGCATAAATGCTCTCTAAGTAAGGTCTGGCTTCCTCTGCACCAGAATACAAAGGAAGAGGAGAATCCACAAGATCTTAAAATCTTTAAACACTGCAGTTTTATGGTAAATAAAGCTTAGATTTTACTGGGCAATCTCAAAGTGATAAAGTCTTACTTAGCCTCTGACAATATGGTTGGAAGGGAGAGAAGCTGTCAGGCTATTGCAGCAATCTGATGGTTTGCCCAGAGCCAGGAGCATCCCCAGGCTGCAGCCATGCTCAGCCCCACTCTCACACACATTTTTCATGAGGAGGCAGCAGCCTGCAGAGGCTCCATGACCTAGGCTGGGGGGTGCTGTACAGCTTTGAGACCCTCAGCCAGACTGGAGGGGCCTTAAACCCCAAAACAGCCCGGTGGGGAGACAAGGAGCCTTTGAAGCTGCTTCAATCTGCCCAAGCAGCAGAGTGGGGTTGTGAACCTTGTCTGTCCTTCTCTGTGAGAATGTTGCTTTTACAATTAAAACCCACGCAAGCCCCCAGCCCTTGCTACTGCTTGTTACCCCAGTGAAATATCTGACATTTGAGACATAATGGGAAGTCAAAGAATGCGAGGAATTTGGTGACTCAACATAGAGTTTATTATACCAGCCCCACCGTTTAAGCCCATGTAATGTAAAAATTATTTTACGGCATGCGGCGCAGTTCTGTGGGTTAATTTATAAGCAAACAATTACTATTCAAATAGGGATTTATTTTTTTTTTTTTCTCTGTGCCTACATAAACTTGTTATCTGTTTGGCAGTGGGGGATGCTGCGAAGAAATGCACATTTACATTTTTTGCTTTGATGCGATTTGCTTTTCCTGGAGCAGCTCAATGGTGCATTGAGGACCGGGGCTCACTGCTGAACTTGACCTGGGAGTGGCGTGGAGATAAGCCAAATGTTAAGAGAAAAGGAGCCCTTTGTGCAGAGATGCCAGGATATTAGGTCTCACTTTTAGGTCACACACTTGTTAGGGGTTCCTTCAAAGTGATGGATTCTTCTGCTAAAATTTAATGATGTCCGTTAAATCACAGGGTCATGAACTAATGCATGTGCTGAAAGTGGTTTGCCAAGGGACCATGAAGACAAGGCCTTGTGTCAGGAGACCTCCAAAGCAAATTGGATTTTCCACACAGCAATGGCTGCATTTGAAGGTCTGTCAGTGGCCTGTAAAATTCTCCACCAGTGATAACAAGACAGAATTGCCAAGCACAGAAGCACTGCCATGAGCATTATAGAACAAATCACTGCCCTCTCAGGACATAATAGCTTCTTGATCATCAGGCAAAGAAAGAATTATCCCAACCAGCAAATGGGGCTGGAGGAAGCTGCTCCTGCTCTTCCAGGAGATTATCCCAGAGCTCCTGGGTTAAATCTGCTGCACAGAGCCTGGGGGTTCCTGAGAACATCAGTCTGAGCAGTTGGGTTGGTGGATTTCAGGCTGGGTGCACAGAAAAGGATGGAACAGCTGGGTGCTGACTGGTATGGGGCCACCAGCTGGCCCTGCTGGTGTCCAGCCCCAGGACAAGCCCTGCCCAGACGTGTCTTGTGCTGAAGGAAAGGGGAACCAGTTGGGAGATGCTGTTTCTCTGCCTGCCTGGACATCATAGGGGAGTTCTTTTTTGTCCCATTTCACATTCCATTGATTTGAATTGATTTTACAGGTAATCAAGCTATGGCAAGCTGTTCCTGAATCATTCTTACTGAACCCACAGAATTCAGTAAGTGCATTTTTGCTGCTGGTTTCACAGCTGGTCTCTATCCAGTCTCACACTGGTTTGGCTGAACTGGTGTAAAAAGCAGTTTGGAGCTAAACTGCCCATGCTGGCAGTGCTCTGCACATGCCCTCCCTGAGCTGCAGCTTCTCTTGTCCCCTCTGAAAGCAGAGGGAAATTAAACCCCATGCTCGTCTGGCCCCGACCTTTCAGCTGAGATCACTGTGAGGAGGGGGCAGTTCCTAATTTCTCACCAAGGAAAGCTGCAGGCAGACAAATATCAGAGAATTTAGACAAATGAATGGCAGCTCTCTCATTCCAATGTTGGGTTTAGGAAAGCCAGGAGCTCCCTCCTCAGCCATCCGCATGGGCAGTGCTGTTCTTGGACCAACACCAGGCCAGGGAATGCATTGGTCAGGACATGCTGACCACTGGCTTCTCCAGCCTGAGCCTGGATTGAGTGATGGAGGAGGCAGTTCTGGTTCCACCCAGTCCCTGAAGGATTTGATCTATTGTACTGCCAAAAGAAAACAGCATAGATCATCCTGGAGTGCAGAACTTGGAAGGAAAGTGCAGTGAGGGTGGAGCAAGAGGACATGAGGGTAAAGGCTGGAGGGGTACAAAAATCCCCCCCAAGCTGCCTTCAGAGCTTGAAAGGTGGGTGGCTCTGTCATGGCCACACCAAGTGATTTTTGCAAGAGAAGGTGCCTGGGGAGTGCTGCTGGGTGATGCTGCATAGAGCCCAGGGGTTCATCCTGTTTCCAGTGAGATGTGTGTGCGTGTTTATGAAACTAACTCCCTGGGTGATGTCATGACATGATGAGAAACTGGGTTATAAATTAAAGGAAGAAAAAAAAAAAAAGTAGACCCCACTGTGGGTCAGATGATGGCAATAAATTCAGATAACAGCTCATCAGTGCCTCTTCCCTTGTTCTTGTGTGTGTTTGCAGTTTTTTTCCCAGTTGGGAGAAGATGTGGTGAGAAGCAGCTGTTTTTTATTTGTTCTTCATCCACATCTGATTAGATAGTCCTCCTTCTGCCCACTGAGACGTGCTCCTAGCTCCTCTGCTCACTCAGCTTCTGGGGCACCACGGAGTTTGGGACTGTTGGAACTTAGTTTCACAAGCTCACAGCATTTCAGAGGTACAAAGGGCTCCTTCATGACCACGGGGCTCAGGTCCTACTGGGCCAAAGGGCATGGCCAGATCCTGCAGTGGGGCTCTTTATGAGGTGCTGTGGTTTGGGCCTGGGAAGGCAGCAGTGGGGATGTGTTTCCCTCCCTGACATTAAGCTATTAATTTGGTTTTAGGCAGTTCTGGGGCTCTGCAGCCCAAGAGGAGAAACATATCTCTGAGAATGTGTTCACCATGGGCTGATGGGGAGGAGCTGTGCTGCAAGGAGGAAAATAGGCTGTGCTTTTGGACCAGTGGGAGAGGATAACCTGAGGGTGAGGCGGGTAGCGTGCGAGCAGGGAGAGAGATCAAGGTGAAGGCAAGGGCATGCATCCCCCTGAATGTATGGCTTCCTAAAGGCCAAACAAGAACAGGGTGAGATTCTGGCTTGTTGAAGCTACTATGGAAACTCCCATCAGCTCCACTGAGCTCCAAACCAGACCTCTCCAGCCAAGCCTGGAATTTTTCTTCACCATGCTACAGGAAACTCCCATCAAAGCATTTGCAGGTAGTTGTCTTCTTTCAGGAGAGAGGTGTAAGTGTTTCACTCAGGGCAAGGAGATTGTTCTGGTCCTGTCCTACCTTTGCCTTCCTTTCCCCTCACCCCACAACTGACAAGATTTAGATGTGTGATGCTTCTCTCTTCCTTCTCTTAGTGCAGACACAAACCTTTAGCAAGGATCGTTGGTCATGGGATGGGTGAGCTCTTCACCTAAACACAACAGAACCAGAGCTTCTCTGCTCAGCAGCCCCCCCTGAGTACAAGGGAGCCTGAGAACTTTTCCTCCTCCTTCTTTTGCTGGGTGGGAAGGGGATCTCCCGTGGCAAGTCTGAGGATGTGGTGTTGGAGCTCCCGGTGCTGTGCCCGGGCAAGTCCCGGCCAGGCTCCCATTGCGTGCTGAGCACTGAACTGCAGCTCACCTAACCCTCACCTGGTCACCCATGGGGGTGCCACTTTTTCACTTCCCAAGTGAATTTCTGGGAGCTCTAGGTGAGCTGGGGATTACAGATAAATGGGGATTATAGAGCCCCCAAAGCCCAGGCTCCCAGAGGATGTGACCCTCCTGGATGTCAAATGCGAACACAGAAATAATAGGGTGGGAAATGTTCTCAAACTCATCTCAGAAATCAGTTTTCTGTGGGTCAGCTTAAATTTCTGGCAAAAAAAAATCACAGCTGATTTTATTCCAGACTTGTTTCCCCATTCCCTTTAATCCATGCAGCTTGCTTGCTAAAAGCCACAACTGCAGCCTGTGCAAGGATCAGCAGTGCCCGTGTGCCCCTCGGGTGTGTGCTGAGCCCTGGGGGTTTCCATGCCATGGGAGGGAAAGGGGGGATGACACAAAACTTGGCTATGTTGCTGCTGCCCTGGCCTGCAGTGACCACGTTGATGTAAAACCTCCATCTGACTCCGTGTCAACAAGTTCAGTTTCAAAAAGAGGGATAACTTGTTTTATTTTACCAAAGCTTTGTGAGATAGGGAGGTTTCCAGATGGGATCTGCAATGTTCAGGCTCAGGTATCAGTTGCATAATTTCCTGTGTTATTTCAACACTCTTGTCTTTTTCCTTTTCTTTTTTCTTTCTTTTATTTTTTTTTTTTAATGATCTCCTTTGCATACTGGAGAAGTCTTATATAAGCATACGTTGGGCTGGAAATTTTTTTTTTTCTGAGTATTTTTTTTGGCAGGGAGCTCCTGGCACATGATACAGAACTCAGAGCCATCAACTGTAGCTGTGATACAGATGTTCATTGCCTGTATAATCTTTCTCATATCAAGCAATTACCCTGAGCCAATTTCTTTATTTTAAGCACCTTGTTGTGGGAACAGAGCTGTAAATGCATGAATTGCTGAGTTCTCTTATACCTTTTTACAGTAGACAAACAACAAAATCAGCACAGGGCCTCAGTGAAAATCAAACATGAGGGCTGTTCTAGATAAGAAAAGACAGACATTAATTGAGAGTTAAAAAAAAAAAAATCCCTCTCAGAAGATACTCTGGAGAAGTGCCAACAGCACATAGCTGCATGGAGACTAAATAAAACCAGGTGAGTTTCCTGCCATTGTGGAGTATCAAATGTGATTTCCATTTGTGATGGACGTGCTGTTTCTGCCAAGATCATCTGGAGGTTTTCATTTCAGGGCTTATTATTTTTGTTGGCCTAATATAGAGCTACAGCCCAGCATGTTAAAAGGGAACGTTGCAGCAATGACATTCACAGCAGATGGGGAAAAATGTCATTATCAGACTGAAAGGATCTTCCTGGGAGAAGATTGTTCTATCTCAAGATTTTAGGATTGCTTTGAACACAGAACCAATGGGAGAATTTGATGAGAGGAAGCATTAGCACTGATCCTCACTGCAGAGACAGGTAACATCCTTTCCAATTAAGAATCTGGCTCACTCCAAAAATATCATTGAAAAACTAGGTGTGAACCAGAGATGTAGATCAGGCTGTTTTGCACTTCTGAAGAGATTACAGGGAGGCTGGCAAGCTGCCCTACAACAACAACAACAACAACAACCCAGTCAGAGAGGGTTGCACACGCCCAGAGTGGTGGAGCAGGGCTGGATGGGCCACTGGATGTTGGGACAGGGGGATCTGCCCTGGTCCAGAGGAGGGCAACAAGGCTCGTAAAGGGCCTTGAAAACCTGGAAAACCCCATGAAGAACAGCTGAGGGAGCTGGGATTGTTTAGCCTGGAAAAAAGGAGGCTCAGGGGGATCTCATCACTGGTACAACCCCCTGGAAGGTGGCTGTGGACACATAAGGGTTGGTCTCTTCTCCCAGGTAGCCACTGACAGAATGAGAGGACAGAGTGTTAAGCTCTGCCAGGGGAAGTTTAGGCTGGACATCAGGAAAAAATTCTTCACTGAGTGGTTGGGCACTGGAATCATCTGCCCAGGGAGGTGGTGGAGTCACCATCCCTGGAGGTGTTTAAGGAAAGCCTGGATGTGGCACCCAGTGCCATGGTTCAGTTGATGAGGAGGTGTGAGCTCACAGGTTGGACTGGATGATCTCAAAGGTCTTTCCCAGCCTGGTTCATTGTGTGGTTCTGTGGTTCTGTGGGTCAGCAGAGCTGCTGTGGCAGGTGTGTGTCCTCCTGGCCATGCTCAGTTCCTGATCCCAGCACCTGCTCCCTTCTCCAGCTCAGGAGCCCCCAAACCTCTGTGCAGTCACACTCTGGGGCTGTGCCCTGTGCCCGTGGCTCTGTGCTCAGGGAAGCCAAGCAGTGCAGCTGTGGAGCTCGTGCCAAGTGAGCATCACGTGCAGGAAGTTTGGGAGCAGCCCTTTGCTGTGCCTTGGAGCACACCGAGTTCACTTGAGCAAACGCTCAGGGGCTTGCCTGGAGCCAGGCCCAGAGGAGATCCACTTCCATGAATAACAGCAAATAATAATAAATAGTTAATGCTAATGATGTTCTGAAAGGGGTGTCAGACTTCCTGCTTCAGGGCTAAGCAATCTGGCTCTGAGAGGCCAGAATTAAACCTAGCTCGCTGGAAAATGAATGCAGATCTGCTACTGGATCAGGTGGCGAGAGTCCTGAGACATAATATTCTCCTGGAATCATCTCCTGGAATCATGAATTTGGCATTTCTCAGGCTTTTGCAGATGGATTGGAGCTGATTTCTAAGCAGCAGTTGTTTACTTGTAAAAATGCCACATAACTGAATGACAACTTTCTTACAAGAGATATTTTAGAGCAGTGAGCTCAAAAGAAGATTTTGCAGCCTCCTGCAAAATCCAGACCACTTTTGGAAAACTTGCAGGCATTTACATCCTCTGTTCCTGCTGTTTGAAGTATGGGTTTCTCCTCTTATAAAGTAACCCATTAAAATCTCATTTGGGTGCTCATGGAGTGGGGAAGGAAATGCATACATGACAACTCATCTTGTTTTTTTCAGCTGTCCAGGATGTGTCCTCTTACTACAGGGTGGCACAGGAAGCAGCTATTGCATCTACTGGGGTGGTAGTTGTGGGTTGGAGGGGACAAAAAAAAGCATATGGGAGAACCCATCTCTTCTTTCAGGTAGCTGAATGCTCTTGTTATTTGATCCTGTGCCTCACAGCGATTGTGAGGCACCTGAGCCAGACCCAGCCACATTCCCAGGTGAGACCTGAGGTGTTGGGATCAAGTCTGTCCCTTGGGAGCATGGGCCTGAGGTGTGTGGAGGTGCTGGGCTCAGCAGGAGCACCAGGGGCTCTGATTTGCCTCTGGTGGTGCAAAGGACCTGAATATTTCTGGGACGTTCTCATCCTGTCACAGGGGGTTTTGCTGAGGCCAGGGTCATGCCACACAGCACACAGAAGTGGCACTGTCACTGACATCCTGCTGGGACGTTTATTTCCCCAAAAAGCCAAACTCCCTGACTGATTAATGTCCAGTGCTGGACTCCAGCAGAAGCTCTGACTGGTCCATCCCATCTGCTCACCATGTCTGCCTTCTGGGAGTCAATACCTTGGATCTACGATTTGTTCCAATTTTCCCTGTCCCATTCTGGATTAAACTGGAGGAAATTACTAGAAGTAAGAAATGATTAAAGCACACTTGATATGTGGAGAAAGGGGTGGTGACAGAAAGAAAGAAAAGAAAAGAAAAGAAAAGAAAAGAAAAGAAAAGAAAAGAAAAGAAAAGAAAAGAAAAGAAAAGAAAAGAAAAGAAAAGAAAAGAAAAGAAAAGGAAAGGAAAGGAAAGGAAAGGAAAGGAAAAGAAAAGAAA
>VWYN01023505.1:99548-120141 GCA_013400075.1 Hippolais icterina
AGAAAGAAAGAAAGAAAGAAAGAAAGAAAGAAAGAAAGAAAGAAAGAAAGAAAGAAAGAAAGAAAGAAAAGAGTTAGCGGGGCAGTGATTTCTGGAAGAGGTTGAGGGGAGCACTCGCATACCCGGCACCCCAAAAATGTGTATGTCTCTGGTCTGTGTCTCCAGGTGTCCTGTTCCCACTGTTGTGGCTCAACAGGAGTGAAACCACTTTCTTTAGCAAACCCTGAGGCCATCTCAGGACTGCAAACCTGTTTGGCTCCCTGAGCCAGAGCAGAGGGCAAGGACAGGAATGGTGACCGTGGCCTTGAGGCCACAGCAGATGTGGTGGGACACTGGTGCTGGGGGTGGCCAAGAGGAGAAGGATCATTCCAGGAGAGCCAGGGTTGCTGTGCACCCAGCCCAGCACATCTGGGCTCCCAGCAGCCCATTGCTGGGCCCAGGATCAAGAGGGATTATTTAGGCATTTGCTTGCTGGTCTGAAGTGGTTCAATGGTTTCTGGAATAGCTGAGTCTGAGCTGGGATTTTGTAGGGATTTTGCAAGAGCCTCTGTAATGGACAGAAATTCTCTAATGGTCCAGAGAAAGTTCTTCTGTCAACCATTGCTGATGGTGTTGGTTGGCACCATTTCTTCCCCTTGACAGATCGTGCTGCTCTCTTCCAGAACTTCCATTTACTGCAGCTTGCTGCTTCCTAGATAGAAAATCCCACAAGCAGCCTGTTCCATCTCCTCACCAGATTCATAATGTCATTTCTTCAGAGGCAGGATCTCATCTGTTGCTCAATCTTGAAGTAAGTTTGCAGATTTCTTTCTCCACTTCTTCACCAAACCATTTTTTTCTGCTCTTATTTTTGGGAGAATGGTAAAAGCTCACTATGCTTCTTTCCTAAAGAGGTGGTAGGAAATAGATAACACTTGCAAATGTGGGTCTGATGGATCTGATTTTGGTTTTATTTTCTTTCCCCTGAAAGGAAAGAACTACGAGGCAGGCTCAAACCAGAGGCATCAAAGCAAGCTGAGCCTGCTGGAAGCCAAAGGTAAAACATCCACAGCCCTCCCTTAGAGGGAGCAAAATTAATTTAAGGAGAGAATGAATGGACACAGAGCAAGTATGAATTTGGCTTCTTGTTTCATAGGAATGCAAGAACTCACACAGCTTAAGAATGCCAGACAATGCAAACCTCACATAAATTTAACCCAAAATACTTGCTGACCTTCACTGATGCTCCCCTTTGTCTCACCAGTATTTTATGAGTCTGAAACCCAGCCCCACCACTGGCAAATCTTCAGAGAAGTCAGTTCTTGCACAAACAGGAAAGCAGACTCCCTTCCCACTAATTTAGGTGGTGTTTCCAGTCCATGGCCAGAGGACACAGGGGCAGGGAGGTGTGCCCAGGACTGGGCTTGAGGTTGGTCTGGAATAGATTAATTTCTCAGGTGGGCAGACCTAGCCCTTCCTGTGTGTCAAATTCAGAGCCAGGACAGGGGTGAAATCAGAAATTTCATCTGGTTGTCCCATGGGGAACTGATCTCTTCACTCCATCCAACGTTGTCCAAGGGCTGGACACTGCCACTGACCCTCCTGACTGTATTTCTCAGAGACTGTCTGTAACTCAATCCCATTTCAGTTTAATGGGGTGAAATTAAACACAATGAGATCTGGGACCATCCACCCTCAATCTTCTCCTTCTCTTGTGACTACCACAACTCCTGCAGCAGCATCTGACATGATCAAAGCTTGGGGATCAACGCTGCCTTTGATTTTTTCTTGCCCTGCCAAGATGTAAATTGGTGGAGGCCACACCATAGGCAGGAGGAAAAGGTGAATTTATTTCATTTCTGCAGGTTGGATGAGCAGGACAGGAAGGTGATTTTAGGAAATAAGTAACACACAGGGATGGGGCGAGGACAAAGGCTGCCAGTTGCTGATTGGGACTGAAGTGGGATGGTACTGGAGGTGAGAATGATCAGGCGGACCCACTGCAGAAGCAGCCAAGGTGTCTGATGTGCCTCTACAGCACTTTGCCAGATGGTCAAAAAGGAGCCAAAGCAAAAAGGAGAATCTGCTGCCCTCACACAATCAATCTCGCAAACTGGATGTGCTGGTTTGAAAGCAAAACCAGTGAAAGGCTCCAAGTCAGAAACACAATTTAATAAGAGGGAAAGAAAAGAGATAAAAGAAAGTAAAATAAAATCAAAGTAATAGTACAAAAAAACCCTCCACTGACAGAGTCAGAATACAATCTGACACCCTGTTAGGGTGGTAGTGGCAGTCCAGATGAGATGGTCTTGTCCAAGCAGGGATCCTGTAGAAAGCTCTGGCAGCTCTTGTCCTCTGGGAGTGCAGTGGGTCAGGGCTCCCTGTGCTGTCCCAAATCCCGGATTTATCCAGGTGGGAATGCTTGGCTCCTCCCCCTGGGCGGAGCATCTCCCCATGGGCTGATCTCATTCTCTGAGCCCTGCAGTGGCTCCTTGCTGGCCCATGAACCAGAGATGGCTCCCGCAGGGAGTTCCCCATGAGCCATGGGCAGGGCATTGCTGGGCTCATTAAATAATGAGTGTTTTCCTTATCTCAGAAGATAAGGAAAACACTGCCCCACTTGGCTCCAAAGGCTCATGGGGATAGAATACAAACCTTGGGCACAATTTACATTGTAACCTAGGACACTGGACAGGCTGGTGTGGAAGTCACAAGGGTGTCTTGGACGCCCCTGTTAACCTAAAGCCTGGACAATCAGACTGTGCAATCCCATTTCTGTGGAGAGGCCGGAAGCAGAGCTTGGGCCCAGGAAATGGGCTGGAAAAGCTGAAAAAGGGACCAGTAGTGCCAGCTTGTGAATCTGAGGTGAGCTTAAATACAGGGTGGTGAAAGGGGCCTGGCACAGGAGCTGGGGGCTGGGTGTGGGGAGCCACACTCCAGAGCAGGGCAGAGCATGTTCTAATAGGGTATGGTGGGAAGGAGCCCTTTCCAGTGTGGCTGACTTGGACCAGTGAGAATAAGCACTGGAATTACAGCAAAGAATTGTTCCTGATGGACCAGAAAAGCCTTTGGACATGTTTTTTTTCCATGGAAGGCCAGTTTGCTCCCATTATAACCCACAGTACTTCTAGGTGTAGGGCTTGCTGGTAATGTGCAGGTACATTATTCTTTTAATAAAGGCAAAAGAACACAAGGAAAACATCTGTTTAATCTTCAGCTTGTATGACCTGCAAGAATGAGACGGAAAAACGCTCAGCTGATGTTCCAGACATCCAACAATAGATTTTCTCCACGTGGATCTGCTGCACACACCCAGCCCTGATATGCTTCCAAGAATCCCTGTCTGAGTCCTTGAAAAAATTTCAACCACTCTGTGTTGGGAGAGGCCAATTGAAGACCCAGGGTACGCAGCCTGTGCTGTTCACAGTTCCAGGTTGTGAATAATTCCCTCCATTCATGTGGCCATCTCTCCCCATCTGGGTTTGGGCTTGTCCAGCTCTCTGATCCCTTCATTTCCTGAGCCATGCAGGCTTCCAGTGCTGCCCTGGCTGTGCTGCTGTGGCCGGAGATGAGTCCTTGGTGTCCTGCCAGCTGAAGCATCCTTGGGTTTGGGAGAGGTTGGCAGCCCTGGCTGGATCCCTTGGGGCAGGGTTGGTGGAGGGTCTCCAGAGGACCATCATGCACAACCCTGTTTGGGAGAAGAGAGAAACCTCTTCCCCCAGTGCTGGGTTTATCCCAAAGTGACCCCTCCAGCTGTGTAGAATCTCCCTGACCCTGGGATACCCCTGCCTGCAGCTCCTGGACCCATGAGATGGACACAGCTCTGGCTGCAGAGATTGGTGGGATGGAGGGAGGTGGGACAAGGTCTGGCCCAGCAAATGGGGCTGTCCCCAAGCCTTGCAGAGCTGGAAATGTTCTTGCTGTTGGAATACAGACTACAAGAGACCCGGGCTGGGATTTATCTGCTTCCTTCCAAGTCCTTTCCTCTGCTCACACCCTGGAGAGCTGTGAGGGCAGTACTTGCACACATCCTGCAGACCCAAAAATACTCTGATGCCTGGAGGAAGAACTATTTTTTACAATTGATCAGCTGCCAGAAATCCTCTTCAGCTTCTCTGGCCTCTCCCTCTGTTGTCCAACATACTAGAGGTATTTTGGAGCATCTGGGTCTTCATGAGACATGAACAATCAGACTTTTGAGAACTGAGGTATCTCAGGAGCCAACCTGTCCTTGGTTGAGAAGAAAATGTTTGCACAAGGGAAAGTGAAAACAACACATAAAAAGGTGAAATCACAGCCTTTGGGGAAATTTGTCATTAATATCTTTGGGCTGCCTGGCAGTCATTCACAAAGTGGCGAAACCACATGGGTGATAACTCTGCTGTGTTAAGGATGAAAAATGGGCTGGTTGGGGGAAACTGAAATGCACTCATTTCTTCAAACTGTTGGGTGATGTGTGGAGCAGGAGATGCCCTCACCCACCTGGCAGGACCTGCCCTGCTGGGCTTATCACCATGAGCAGCCACAGCACCACCAGTCCCTGGGCCAAGAGCGATTTTGGCTTGGCCAAAACAAATGGCAGCTTCCCCTCTCTTTGTGAGTTTTAAAACACAGGTTGTCATGCAAAGGAAATTGTGCACGATGATGATGAATGGTTGTGAAACACCATTTGCCAGAAATATTTCTGGATTCTGCAATTTAGTTGCAAATTATAGAACATCAAGCGCAGCCTTACGGGGAGGACAAAACCAACCTTCCCCTGCTGTGCTGGGAGAATATTTATGACTACGCCCCTCTTTTCCTTCTCCCACCTCACTCCACCAAGACATTTTTAGCTCTGAGGCACTTTCAGAAGGCAACATTCATCCTCCAAGAGCGTGGCCGGGTCCTTGCTGGGCTGAGCTGTGGCAGAGGAGCTCTGACAGCTCACATCTGCCGGCGGTCTGGCCCCACGCCCCTCCTGAGCTATTTCAAGACGAGCAAAAAAATGGAGCTGTTGGAAATTGTGGGTTTGTTCAGCAGCCTTGGCTATCGTGCTGGATGGTGCTGAAGTAGGCATAGCAACAGGAAAGGAATGTTCCCTGTAAAAAGATAACCGTGCTTTGCCGGGGACGTGGAACAGTGAAGTTTGTTAAAGCAATCAGTATGTGTCATAATGTTTATTTAACTGAGAGCAGGGACGATGGAAAAGCGTTGCAGCTGTGGAGAAGCCCAAGAGTGCTGAGAGGGATGGGGAGCCTAGATTTAGTAGCTGTCTTCCCTTGGAAAAAAAGAAAACAAGCTGTGCTATCAGGCAATCGATGGGGCAGATAGCAGGGGAGAGCACACAAGGTAGCTCCCGACTGCTGGCTCTTCTGCAGGGGTGAGGTTAGAGTTTTATTATCTGAAGTTCACTTTCAGGTTAACAGCTTTGAGGATGTGGTTGTAACTCTAAAGGGAACAAATTTTAATTCTTTTCTAAACATAAGCTATTTCTGTTTGAGGCAGATAACCTTCTTGGCTGTGCTATTTGCCAGTGGTAGATAGAAAGATTGGAGCAGCGGAGTGATGCTTGAATTCCTCCAGCAAATAGAAGGGGAGAACTTGACATCACAGAGTCAATGTGGAGCCAAATTCTGTTTTAGCCCATTTCCTGGGGAGCTCTTGTGAAGAGCAGCTCTGGTGTGAGTCCTTCTGCAGAAGGCCAGAGCAGGGGAGAAACAGAACACTTGGTAATTGATACAGCAGCAGATGAAATCAAATACTGGGCCACTGCTCTGGCAGGGGGATCTGTTAAGCTGCAGAGCAGTGCCAGGGGTTTACAGCAGTGCTGGCAAACTCACTGGACTTGCTGCTAGAGGTAGACTTCACTTGCTCCACCCCACCCCAAAAGAGAAGCAAAAAAAATTTTGCTTTCTTTTTTCTAACAAAAGTTAGAATTGCTTTTGATCAAAATTTGAAATTGCCTGTTTGGGGGTTTTGTTTTTCTTACAAAAATTCAAACCTCTTTTGGGAAACACAAGCCTTTCCTTCACTCTGAAAACTGAATTTTAATTGAAGGCAACATTTTCTATCAATGAGGGGAAAAAATTGCCTCAGTTATTCTCAGGCCAGCTAAGCCTTAGTGAGCTGGATACCTGCAATATGCTGAGCAAAAATAAACCTGCATTGGCTGCCCAGGAACAAACCACCCTCTTCCCACCCAGCTCTCCACACTGGTGTATGGATGGAGCATTGCAACCCCCATTCCAGAGGCAGGACAGTGGCTCCTTGCAAACCTTCTCTCCTCCTTCCTCAAAATAAACACACAGCCCCTGTGAGAGCCACCACTCAGCTCTGCCTTCACCGAGGAGCTGGCATGGATGTGTTTCCTCCAATGATCTGTAACATCCATTGCTTTCCTCCTGCTCCTCTCTGCTGGCTCAACAACTATCTCTGTAAAAAACTCCAGGCTTCCCTGGTCGCCCAGAGGAAAAAAAAAAAAACCATAAAATCCATTTCAGAGACCAAATTGCCCATAATTTACATGCCTCTCCTCACTTTGAAACGCAAGACGGCTGATGATAACATCGGGAGTGACAGAAGTGGGATCTGTTGCTAATTACAAGCTGACATTATGGTCAAGCAGAGCCATGGGCCCCATCAAAAGCTTATTCAAAGTTGCTTTTTACCCACTTCAAACACAGGCTGGACACAATGCCAGGCATTTTCCACCTTTGGAAGGAGCAATCCCTCTGAATTGGCCTGGCAGCTACTTCTTCAGGAGAAAAACTGCTCAAAGAAGGAGCAAAGGTCACAAAAACCACCGACGAAGCTGATCCTCTAGTGGTGAAATTTGTTCATCCTTCATGGAGAAAAACAGTGACCATTTTGATTTCTAAAACACCTCTCCCCTCACAGGTCATTTCAAGCTGTCCTAAGCTTGAAATGGTCACCTGGAAATGGTCACCTGGGAATGGTCACCACATCCAGGTGGTCACTGAGGCACGAAAATGCAGTGGGACCTGAGGCTGGACGATGAGTCCTGCAGTATAACCCAGAGTGATGGGCAGGGAGCTCCATTTGTTGCTTTTCTTGGGTAAAAAGTGACAGAAGGAGTGAAAGTGGCCTTAAGCTGCACCAGAGGAAGTTTAAATTTGATATTAGGAAAAAATTCTTCATGGGAAGAGCTGTCAAGCACTGGAAAAGCTGCCCAGGGAAGTGGTAGAATCATTATCCCTGGAGGGATTTAAAAGTGGGGTAGATGTGGCACTTGGGGACATGGTTCAGTTGTGGGCCTGGCAGTGCTGGGTCAATGGTTGGACTTGATGATCTTAAGGGTCTTTTCCAGCCTTAATGATGGTATGATTCTATGATTCCTCTGCCCTGCAGGACCTGCAGCAAATCCCATTAAAAGTGGTGATTAAACTCTCATTAAATCTCCCCGCTGTGCTTTCCGGGCTTTGCCTCAGTCCAAACTGATTTCCTTCTTTCATCCTAAAGGACAAACCCATAATTGTCCCACCAGGCTCAGTGGCACTGGTACAACCTCCTGGTTCTTCTTTCACTGGCCATGGCTGGATGCTGCTGTGCAGGCAGCAAAAATTCACCCTGACCATATTTTCACAGTGCCATTACCTGGTGTTCCATGGAGCTCCCCTTTGGGACTTCTCTGTTACCTACCACAGAAAAAGTGTCTTCAGGCCCAGACTATGAAAAATTGGTCCAAAATAAGGTTTAGGACACACAGCAGACAATGAGCAAACAGATCCTCCACTGCAAATCCGGTTTTTGTAAAAACTGAAGGAGTTTCCAACCAAAATGTTCCACTGCCCCAACCGCACTGTGGGCAGCACAGAGAGCTCTCTGCACCTTGCCTGGTTGGGGTAAATAAAGCTCCTCGTGGAAAGACTGATGAATTTTAATGCATTCATCTGTTTCTCAGATGCCTTGAAAACAGAAGCTGATGCAATTTGCAGAGGAGAACTACTGCAACAGAGGTTTAACTGCAGTAATGGAGTTTACTTGGCTTGAGAGCAGCCAGGCCTGGGGCTGCCCTCTGAAAGATTCCTGATTTTCAAAAATGCAATTTAATCCATGTGAAAGCTGTCTCTGTGGGGAGGGCCAGAGTGATGCTGGTGGTGAAACTGGCACCGTGGAATAACTTTCCTTTGCCTGCAGGATTGCTTCTCCTGGAGCTGTGGGATAAAAGGGAGAATTCAGGCAGATAAGGACAAAGCAGCTAAGGGCTTTGTTCTGGTTTTTATGTTTTGTTTACTTGCTGCTTGAACTTGTGACTTGCCCAGTATCAAAAATGTTGAGATTTTCCTAGAATGTGGCCAGTGTGAAGCAATTCTTGCTGTCCTGACTTTCCCCAGCCCAGAGCCCTGCGGTGGGTAATGGGGAGGTCAGCTTCATCAATGGCTTTTGTAACTTTTACCGCCCTGCTCGGGGAGGGCTGGCCCAGGCTTGAGCTGCTTCTGCAGCAGTGCAGAGATGCAACACCTTGGCGAGGTGAGAGGTGCAAACTGCAAACCCAGTGACCCTCTGAGCCAGGGGAGAGGAGCTGCTTCTCTGCAGCAGGAGATGCTGCAGCCAGCTCAGGCAGCTGGGAGCTGAGAAAAACTCCTCTCAGCCCTGGTTTTGACTCTGTGGCTGAGCCAGAGAGGGAGGCTGGGCCTGGGTTAGCCTGTTCTTAGAATGGGGGAGATGCCACTCAGCAAAAGGAAGTGTCAGTCCCTTTCTTGCAGGCTGTGGAGCCTCAGGATGTTTTGTGTGGTGCATTTCACAGGCTGTGGGGTGGGGCTGCTGGATGGGTCCCTTCCAGTCCAGGTGATTTGAATGGCTCTGCTTTATGTCCTGAAATGAATCTCTGGCTGTGGTTTATCCTTTCCCTGCCCTAACCCCATCCAGCTTGTCAGGCTGGGAATTTTGCTCTGTGAACATCTCTCCGCTGGATGTTTGAGAAAGCTGAAATGTCAGATTGACCTTTTGAGGTTTTTACTTTTCTCAAGGAAGAAGGTTTCTATACAATTCATGCCATGAATCAATCCAAAGGGATGCATTTTTCTGCACCAGTTAAATAAAAGATCATTAAACCTAACAAATGTTTTCCAGCCTGACTGCACTTTCACAGAGTGTTCAGCTATAAATATGACCTGTGCTTATAACAACATAAACAACATGCTCCTCAAAAGCAGGACAGACTATATACCTCTTCTTTTTATTTTTAAGCTGCCCAAGAAATATATACACACATTCCTAATATGCTTACTTAAGCAGGAAGCAGACGAATAGTTTAAGATAATGTTTCAGCCTATTGTGAGTTATATGTGCCCCAAAGATTGTTTCCTTTATGTAGCAATTTTTCAAACACAGAGAGAAAAAAAGCTGAAAAATCTTGTCAATTCCTTAACTGCAGGCAAGATTTGCAGGAATTTCCACTGCAAAGTTCCCCTCTCAAAGGGATATTTGAGACCACTGATAAGGGGGAAAGGAGATTAAATAGTCCTAATTCTTTTCATGTACTATGGAGACTAATTCCTCTTGCTCTCACCACCATGTCCAGCGGACTGGCTAGCTGCTGATTTCTCCTGCTTGTGGGGAGATCTGAGGGCTGATAGGAGGTTTTTTTAGGAGTTTGAGGGCCTGGAGAAGGAAGGGATCAGTTTAAAGAAGGAAGATGCTTAATTAGCAAGCAAAGTTTATCCTGGATTTTACCATACCACAAGCTTCTGGTGAGGGGGCTATTTTCCCCTCTCCTCTGCTGAAATATCTTTAGGCTGACATCACCAGCAGAACGGGACATCAGAGTGGCTTTAAAATGCTGCAGAATTTGAGTGCTGGCAGCTGGTGCAGCCTCATCTCTGAGTGATCAGTGGTCTGCAGGCACAGCCGAGGGAACCTTCCTGTGGCACGTGGAGATGGGCTGGGTGAGGTTTCTGCATCTTTGGGAACCACCCCAGACTGGAAAAATGACCTGTTCTGCTCCAGTCAGCCTGCAAAGGAGAGGGTGACAGGAGCTGTCCCATCCATGCTTGTCCCTGGCCAGAGGGATGAGTCTCCATTGCCACGTCCTTCCCATGGTCCAGAGAAATCCTCCTCCCATGCCTCCTGAGCGCTCTCCTGTGCTCTGTGCTTCTCAAGCTTGGAGAAATTCCCCCGTGGGTTTCTGAGGGTCCTGCTGCTCCCCAGCCCCGGGCACAGATCCTTGCCCTACCCCTGCCTGCACCAAGGGCCACGATGAGGACTTCATGCCAAGAGCTGCAAAATGAAAACCAGCCAACAGGCAGCTCAATGGAGCCAAATTCTGCCCTTGGCCATGCTTGAGCAGCCGTGCTGAATTTTATTTTTGTCTCTAGGTCAGGCAGGACAATTATTTAGCCTTTTGTGCACTGTGAGTGCTGCCCTGGCAGGTAGGGGCTCCCCTGAGCCGGATGAGTGCTGGGAGCAGGGGGAAGAAAGATGAACTGTTTAACTTGTGAGATGCTTAGATGGGCTACAAACAGCTTGGCTGGTGTGTATTCTTCCCTCTCATCACCACTGCATGTCTGGCCTGGTGCCATGGGAACCCTGGGGGACAACTGTCTGTGCCCATGGCAACGCTCCTCAGGTGTCATCCACCCCCAGCCCCTGGTGCTGAGCTGCTGAGGTGGCTCCACACCACAATGAAGGCACAGGGGAGAAGCTTGGGACTCCTGGTGTCAGGAGTAAATTAAAGCTGAGTGAAGAATGAGGATCTGATGGTGGTTTCCACAGCTGAGATCCTGTCCTGAGTCAATGGGGACACTCAAAGCCTGAGGAGCAGCTTTGTGGGGTGTCCTAAATCTGGCAGACAGCTCTCTGATAGGCAGATAAAAGGCAAGGATATATAAGGATATAATTGTGATGGAGCTGGAGGCCAATTAAAATGGTGGTTGTTGGTCAAAAGTGAAAAGAAAACCCAGCCTGAGAAAAGGCACATGTGAGCAAACAGACAGGAGGAACTCTGATCCTCCAGCTGAGAGGGAAAAGGGGGTGATGGACATCTCTGCCCCCTTCCAGGACCCTGGGTTGGGGGGGTCCTTGAGGCAGAACCATACAGCTCACCCCTTGGGAGTGGGGTCTGCCTTGGGGTCTGCCTTGGGGTCTGCCTCCAGCAGCGTGTGGAGATGCTGCTCAGCCCTGTCACTGGTGAGCAGGGAAAGAAATCCTTTGGGAAAGTTCTGCAGTGCCCAGCATGGTCTGTGGGATGCAGATGCCATGACTGAGGTCAGTGGGGTTAGTGATGCTCCAAATGACTGCAGAGCTTGCTTGCCCAGCTCTGTGGATGAAGTTCTTTAAGGCTGCTATTCTTACACTGTGGGTTTTCATCTTCTTTTCTTCTCCATGTTAGAGCTGGGATTAATACACAGAGTCACAGTTTTGTGATTAATAAACATAGACTCAGTGTTTATTAATTCTTATCTATAGCACAGCCTCATGGGTTGTGAGCTCTAATTAGCAAGCTAGAAAATGGAGTTAAAATGGAGCACCTCTCTATCTCTACAAGGTCCTTTCAATTGTGAAATGACACCTAAATTATTTTTACTTTAAACCCAATAACTAACTACTTGAAGTCTGCAATGCAGACTCCATAAACCAATTACAGAAAACCACCCAAACCCATGAAGACGAAGGAAGAAGAAGGTGAAGAAGAAGGAAGAAGAAGGTGAAGAAGAAGGAAAAAGAAGGTGAAGAAGAAGGACTTAGACAACACCTTAAATCCTCTATATTGCCTCATACATTACTATATACTAAAATCTTAAATCTAAGTTTTTCACCCTGTGAGATCACACAATACTATTCAAACTCCACACCCATAATCCTAGTGCCATCACTCAGTTTTGGAAGCTTGTTCCATGGCCTCAAGTCAAAAGCGGTGCTTGCTTGGGGGTCAGCACCTTTTAGAACAGAAAGCCTGAAATTTTCAGCCTCCAGAGTTCCAACATTACACCTTCCTTAGGACATGCTGATCCCTCAGTGTAGGGACACCTGAACCCAGCCTGAGGTACTTCATGAAATGCCCCAGCCTTGTCCTCCCATCCAAACAGCATCTCAAGTTAGAAAGCAGCTTTCTCTGTGTCGCTGGCACTCCACCACTCTTGGATGCAAAGTCAGGCAGCAGCATTTCTCAACCCTTTGATGTGGTGTAAACACAGCAGAGGATGCAGTGACCCCAGCTCGAGTGGAGTCTCAGCAGGTTTGGCACAGACACTGTCCCCAGGGAGGAGGGAGCTGCAAGGGATGTGGGACATGTCCTGCTCCCCATTTCCTTGGCACTGACCCTGCTGAGGCGCAGAGTAGCTGACACAGGGAGCAGCAACTGCACAGCCTCTCTCATTAGGGCTGTTTGCTTTCACAGTGAACTGTGTGTCACACTGAAAACTGATACTGCAGAGGGAAAACAGTGTCCTCTCTTCCCCCACCCCCTCACGAGGGGACAGCTTGTATTTACTTGTAAAGAGATATGGGTGATTTGGTGAAATAATAAAGGACTCGTTAGAGAAGAAGAAAACTCCCAAGTAGGGAGAAAAAGTAGAGGTTTTACTCTTTTCAGGACATTTTGTTTTCAGTAAGCACAAATATGAGCCCAGCAGTAAGGGACTTGTCCCTGAGGTGCCTGAAGGGTCTTGTGACAGAGAGAGGAGGTGACACAGGCAGCACGGAGCATGGAAAAGTAACCCACACTGGGTAACAACTCATCTGCAACCCCTTTGGAATTGCCAGTGGGTGGACAGAGAAACCTTGAGATGTGGTTAGGATAAGCATCCAAACTGCCTGATCCTTACACGGACATTAGAGCTGGTTAAAAGAAGTTTAGCAAGGAATGGGGCATCTCCAAAGGTTTCTGATGCCTCCTGTTAGAGTTCTGCTAGGAAAGGGCAGGGGTTGTGACACTGGAAACCACTGGCAGCTCTGTTTGCTTTTCATTCTTCACTTGTAAATGCACTCCACAGAGCTTTGTTTGGAATCCTCCTATACCCAGGCCAAATTTTGTACAACAAAGGTACGAGGACAGATTGAAATTGAGATAAACACAGGAGTGACCTACAGCAAGCTGAAATGACACTGCTGAGCTGCTCTTTTCCTAAAGGATAGGTGTGGCTGGCAGCCTGGCACAGTGAGACAGGGCAGTGTGTGTGTCTTTATACATCTCTGTCTTTTTTTTACACTCACATTATTCCAGTGCCTGTCTTGTGCCAACATCCTTTGGGTTAAGTGCGCTGTGTCTGCAGTCAGCAATAAAGCTCAACGGGAGATCTAAGCCCTCTGTCCTTGTTTTGGTTTAGTCTAATTCACTCTAAAAAGCTATTTGGGTTGAATTTCCCCCTCCATGCCCCACCTACCCTCCCCTCTGCTGCTTCTGTCTGCTGTGCTCAGAGGTGCCGCCAGCGCTATCTCGGGAAGGAGCTGGAGTCAGTGCTCTGCTAAATTATCTCATGTTTGTTCAGTGTGAAGCACTGCACTGTTTCCAGCTGTATTGTTGTTCTTGGCTTGAAGGTTTCTTGCTGTTTTCTAATTTGAACCCCAGCCCTGGTTCCCTGATGAGTGGAGAGCTCTGCCCAGCGTGTGCCAGCCCCACGGGGACCTCGCTCCTGCCTGGCGGCTGCAGAGGGGCCTTGAGTCCCTGCTTGGAGTCATCAGGACACACGGCTTTGGTCAGATTTTCATTCTTCACTTGTAAATGCACTCCACAGAGCTTTGTTTGGAATCCTCCTATGTCCAAGCCAAATTTTGTACAACAAAGCTATGAGGACAGATTGAAATTGAGATAAAGTTAAACACAGTAGTGACCTACAGCTGAAATGACTTTGCTGAGCTGCACTTTGCCGAGCTACAGTGGCAAGGTGCCTTGGGTTGCAATGGGAGATGTAACCAAAATATGTGTTCTGTTACCATCCAGGTTCCCAAAGTTCACTCTGGGTTTATGCCAGAAAGATGCACGTAATCCTTTGATTTCATGGGGGTGTCTATTCAAGGCAGTGATGAATCCAGGCATGTAGAACTGATCTTTATGCACTTGGGTGTCATCCCTGATTAAAAACAACGAAGCTACGGAGAAGGTATATCTGATTTTATATGAAATAAAAAGGTATTTTAAGTCTTAGTGTTAAATGGCACAGGGTGGGGGGTGACATTTATGTAGTATTTTATATAAATCACCATTTGGCTTTCTCAGGCCTCTGCAGCCAGTGCTTGTGAGCAGCCACTGCTCCCACAGCTAGGCTGATGTCACTGGTGTTGCATATACAAGGACACAAGCAAAAGTTCATGATGAATTCCACCCGAGGACACAGCCTGAGCAGTGCCTGCCAACCAGAGGATGAGGTCATTGCAGGAATTCTTTACATTCTGCCTCCTGCACAGGGTGCCCGAGCAACGAGAGTAAAACCAGAACAATAACCAACACATGGGAAGCTCTAAATGGAGCTGGGGTGGTTTTTACTCCCCCTGGTCTGCTCCCCAGGAGAAAACGGAGAGAATAAACTGTTAAATTAGGTCCTGTCTTGATGGAGACTACATAAACCCTGCAGAAAGCTCTGTTGCTCATTAGGAGTGCGTGCACAGGGGGCTGCAGGGGCTCTGGCCCCAGCCCATCCACACTCCCAGTGGTATCCACACCACAGGCTGTGTGATGGAGGGGCTTGTGAACTGCTTTGAAGCTCTGCCATCCGTGCTGTGGCTTATTAGCCATAAATAAAAGTAATTCTGTGAGTTCTGAAACTCCTAGAGCTCAGCTTACCGTTGATTGGTGTCTAGTGGCTCGTTCGAGTTTTATTAATTGTATTAAAGCTACAGCATGAACTCTGTTGTCCTTAGAAGTCAGAAAACCCAGACCAGTAAGAAATGTTGCTGGGATAGGTTCCTCGGGGTGTGACAATCCTGACCAGAGGTTTTCCCTCCCCAGGGTGGGGGGGCCTCACCCCTTCCCCTGCTCCAAGAGGTTTTTCCTGGTGTGCAAAGGATTGATTTTTATGCTACTGCTTTTCTTTCACTGGGGATATCAATCGAGCTCTCTTTCCTTCTACCCACTTAGTTTCTTTTGCCAAAAGTGAAGTCAGTTAATATCCCAGACCTGCAGGCCTTGTTGGACGTGGATGATAGGCCCAAACGCTGGAGAGGACAGAGTGAGTGTGACTCTGTAAATCTTGTTTCATTTGGAAAGTGGGAAAAAAGACCTCAGTAATGAATCTGAATCCTTGTGATTAATGAACAGGGCCAAAAAGCCTTCATTTTGCTCACAGCTATTCTGTGGGTGAAGGCTGTGTTGTCTGTATTTGACAATTTTATTATTTGCCGCTGTTTATTCTTTTATTTCTAGCTCAGGAGGCTTCGTAGCTCTTTCCATAGATTTTGGAACCAAAAGAGACTTTAAATCATCCAGGCTGTGACCTCCTGTATAGCACAGGCCAGAGAATTCCAACCCTTATTGAACCCAATAACTTGCATCTGACAAAAGCACATCTTCCAAAAACCCATCCAGCCTTGATTTAAAGGCAAGACATGGTAGCAGCTTTGGGAATTGCCTAGAAAAATATGGCTTCTGCAGCTGCCTTGGTGTTTAATGTTATTCTCAGGAGAGGAGGGGAGCGGGGAGAATAACAACCCTTGCTTGTTTTGGTGCCTTGGCAGCTCTAGTTTATGACCTCGTGGTGCTGGTATTATTCTCCAGATTTTAGCAGTGTTTCCCTGACCAGCCTTTGCCCTGGGTGTTTGTTATTCTGGGCACTGAGGTGTTTTGGGGGCTGCCAGGAAGGTAAGAGCGTGGTGGGACTGGATATGTTCAGTGCAGGTCTGACTTTTGTTTTTGTCCAGAACGGCACTGTAAGAGCTGTGTGAACACCTTCTCACCAGGACACTCAATCCTACAGAAAGTCCACAGTTCCTCTTGTTCTCCAGGAAAAATTAAGGCATTGCCCTGCTCCCTGTCCTTGTAGGACTCTTATCTGCTTGGATCTGAGCTGAGGCCATGACTTCTTTTAGGGAGGTTCCTCCAACAGTTGCCAGATAAAAATTACCTCAGTTCCTCCAATCGGGCTGGTTTTGAACCACTGACAACAGGGTAATAACTGCATATTCCTATTCTTCCACCCAGCCAAATCCTGAGCTGGGCTTTCTTCCTTCCTTGTCCAAATGTTTGAATAAGTGAAGCCAAGTTTTCTTTTTTTCCTTTTTTTTTTTTTTTTTTTTCACGAAATAATATTGCCTTGATTCATGTAGATGTTAAATAAACATGTAAAATAAACGGACTGAAGCGGGACTGGATGTAAAGCTGAATTCCCATGGTCCTTGGCTTCAAGGATCTGCTCTCCTGACCTTTATGGCAGGACAGGATGCCTCTGGTGCTCTGTGTATTCCAAATGGTCAGGCTGCTCTCTCTTTCCTTCTTCCATGATTTTATTGGGAAAGGGTTCAGAACAAGCAAGACCAAAATAGAATTCCAGGGACTGGATAGGTCTTGAAGCCAAATGGTCCCATGTCATTCATGTTTTGGACCTTTGCTTTTCAACACTGTGGAGGTAGAAATGCCTTTTTCAACATCCCACTTTTGTCACCCTTGCAGTCATCCCTGCAGCCTTTGCCCCTGTTGTTTGTCCCTTCTGGAATAAATCCTTGTCACTTGTCACAGCTCCCTTATGATTGAGCATTTCCATGTTTCCCCTTGCTCTCTTCTCTCTTAAAACCAGGGAACCCAGGGAATAGTAACTTTTGGGGAAGTGCAGCTGATAAATAGACAGAAGCTTGGAAAAACCTCTCTCACTTCTACCCCAGACCTGCCATGGTGGCCCTGGGCAGGTTCTTCCATCTTGGTTTGGCTCTTTCATTTTTGTCCACTGATCCGTGGTCGTGGTCTCTGCAGTTCCTTCCCTGTGTGCTGGACTTTGCTTTCCAAGCGGGACATTTCATATTCAAATACATGATTTTATTTTCTTTTCTCATTTTTTGGCACTGCTCCTTTCTTCTCTCTGAACTCATAAACAAACCCTGCAGAGATTAAAGAGCCAGAGCTGACAGTGAAATAAGGAGCTGCATCACTTTTCCATGCAGGCCTGGTGCTCACTCCTCCTTCCTTTACCTCTGCCTGCCCTCAGCTGGGGTTTCATGGAGTGCTCTGCTCTCTTTCCTCTTTGGAGAAACATTCGTGTCTCCATGTGCTTCCCAAAGCCCCAGGCTGTGAGGGTGCTTTGAAAATAAATCATTCTATCACCCAATTGCTGTAGCGTTTAATTACCCCCCGCTTGATGGAGATGTCTGGAAACATAAACAGAAGGGATTCCAGCAGCTCAGCCGGTGTCTGGCTGTTGGAACCACATTGTGTGCTTCATGCTCAGTGCTTTGCCACCCCTCCAACATCTGCTTGTGTCACTTCCAGCACAGGATTGCTCCCTGCACGCTCAGTTCTGACCCAGGAGGGTGGCAAAGCAGAAGGGGATTGTGTGCACTTGCTGATCTCTGCACTGCTGAAGAGGGACGGGATTAGAAAGCACGGTGTCACCTCCAGGGCTAAGAGAGTTTCAAACTCTTGGCTATTTAGCTCTTCACACACTTAAATTTATTAATATATTTTATGCCTGATGAATGGGTTGCGTGATACCTGAGTCTTTTCACCCTCACCTGTGCTGTGCAAGTATTGTGCTCTCCTGCAGCTGGCTCTGCTTCAGGGGATGGGCAGGAACAGGCATGCTTCATTTCATGACCTCACACAAACCAATTACCCCATTTACAAGCAGCATTATGCTGTGCTGAGTCAAAAGCCAGTTTTACAGCATTTTAACACCAGGAGTTAATGTTTCTTTTCTTTCCCTTTTAAGAAAGGAGCTGTCATTCATCCTTTCCCTTCCTTAAGCCGGACAGATAAATCTGTTTTGACTTTTCTGGTGTGCCTTGGTGAACTCCCCTGCAGGTTTAGGCTGGTATATAATGAGAGAATTGGGATTGCCTTTCTTTCCCATAAATTTAGTAACAATGCGTGTGTGTAAAAATAGAGAAAGCTTTTCTTTCTCTATTTTTTTTTCTTAATTTTTTTTTCTAATTTCAATGAAAGTCGTGGGTGTGCAATGGTTATTGGATCTCTTGTATTTGTGCTGATGCAGGAGCACTGAACTCTGAAGCATCCTTCCAAGTCCCAGATAGTATATTTGATTCTGTTTTCCTCAGACATTTGAGAGTTCAAAGGATTATCCAGAGTTTATCCAAACTCATTAGAAGCTCTTGGTCCAGACCGAAATCTGGAAACTTCACAAAATTAGAAGCAAACTTGTAGGAGGTTTCCGCTGCTCCTTGGTTTTGCCAGAATGGAGCATTGAGAGATCAGCTTCTCTTGCAGCATTATGGCTTCGGGCACCTGCCAAAGCCAACAAAATGCTGAAACAAAGCAGGACAAAAAAAGGATGTTAGCTTGATGTTTTCTAACCTCAGTAGAAGGTTGGCTTGAGTCTGGCTGGCTCAGCTTTGGCCTGGTTGTTTCCTCTGCTGAATCCAAAAGCAGAAACCTAACCCTGATCATTGTGTGTCTCAGGAGCTGTGCTGAGAACCTTCTTCTCCTCCTGTGAGGAGGAACAGGAGACAACTTTGTCCAATTCATAAGGTCAGACCCAAACTTGGCTTTTGTTTCATTTGGGTGTTCCTGCTTCCACCCTTCCATCAGGAGGAGGGAGGTGGGGCTGGGCTCCTCTTGCAGCACAGGTGCAGAGGTTGTTTTGGCTCTCCAGGCAGCCCACCAGATCACTTTTGTGGCAGCAGAGAACTCTCACACCAGCCCTTGCTGGGCTGGGACTTGCTGGGAGGACTCCCAGAGCGGCCTTGGAAAGCCCCAGCTGTTTCTGCAGCCTGAGGAATGTGTGCTGCTGAGCACTGATCAGTGATTGTCCTCTGGCCGGGGCTGTGGTTCAGCTCGCTCCATTCACCGCGGGCTTGGCGCGGCGGCCGCGGAGGTTGGAGCGGGAAGGAAAGGGATGCAGCAGCGAATCTCCTGGGGTGTGTGGCAGGCCAAGGAAAACTTTGCTGCTTTTTTTTTCCATGTGTGATATTAAAGGTGGGTCATTAACCCATTAGCCCTTAGCTGGCAGCTGTGCAGCTGTCACTTCCTTCCCTCCTCTGCCAGATGAGAAGTCCATGTGGAATGAGCATGAGAGGATTCCTCTGCCAGAGGTGGGGACTGGGCTGTCATCTTGGCCAACTGGGAAGCTATTTTTGACTCTGCCCTGCACTTTGATTTTCTCTTCCATTTGATGGTGGGAGGGTTTGTGTTTATGTAGCTATTCTCATTTCATTGCGTTTCGGGTAATGGCCAATTGTTCCCAGTTAGGAACAAACTGAATTTTTCTAAGCAAACAGAAGAAGGACCATCAACTTGGACCTGCCACCTTCTCCAGTGCACTCTGTTTTCCTCTTGCTCTCCATCTGGAGATTCCAAAAGTCTTTTCCCACCTAGCCAAGCTGTGTCTGAGGGAAGCTCAAAAAGGAGAATTGATGTGCATATAAAGTTGAAGCTGCTCCAGATGCAAAGCCCAGTGTCCATGCAGTGGAGAACACAACCACACTGCACAGCTGGGAATGGCATGGTGGTAAGGGGGTTCTACAAAGAGAGGGCAAAGCTCCTATTAAAACCAGTGGAAAATTTAATGAGGTATGGGATTGCTGACTTTGGCCCCATAAATATTCATACTGCTGCCTTTGTGGTTTAATCCATGGGTCCTCTTAAAAAATTAGAGCTTTTTAAAACAAGAGCTCCCTCTGTCCCTGCTCTGTTTGGTCTCTTCAGCTCCAGGGAATAACTCCTGGCTTGCCTGAGCCTTCCTCCCCACTGTGGCACGGCACAACTCCCCTGTCAGCAGCACACTGTTCTCATTGACTTTTATTATTCCACGGGCTAAATTACTGTGTGCTTTGATCTCCTGTTGGACTTGCTGCTTGGAAATGGGGGGAAAGGTGGACTTTGATTTTTTTTTTTCACTCACACAGAAAGGCCAGGCTACTGAAAGGGATATAATGCCAGAGAGAGACTGTGGTTTTGGCAGTCTTTTGGTAGAGAAAATGCTATAGATCTGTAAGTCTCAAGGAGGGATTAACTCCCAGATTTTATCTGACTCTATGTCACAGTACCACACACTCTTGTGAGCTGGGTGCCATTGTGCTGTCCTGAGTGCTGTCAGTGCTGAGCAGAGGAGACAAATAAGATTTGGAAAGAGTCAAGGCTGTTTGTGGGTGGTAGGGGATGGACACTACTGTCACAGAATCCCAGAAGGGTTTGGGTTGGAAAGGACCTTAAAGATTACCTTGTTCCACCCCCTGCCATGGGCAGGGACACCTTCCACTATCCCAGGTTGCTCTGAGCCTTGTCCAGCCTGGCCTTGGACACTTCCAGGGATGGGGCAGGGATGAGGGCCTCCCCACCCTCCCATTAAATATTTTTTTTCCTTATATCTAAAGTAAACCTAATTTCTGTCAGTTTGAAGCCATTCCCCTTGTCCTGTTGAGATAAACAAGGTGAATCTGTTGCAAATGAAGTCATTTGCTAGTCCAGTGCTCCTTGTTAAATGTTCACCCCCACCCTGTTAATCACGTCTTTTGTTCCCTTTCTGCTACACCTTCGAGCCGAGCCCCCTGGCTACCCCAACACCCAACATAGCAA
>VWYN01023505.1:124719-142013 GCA_013400075.1 Hippolais icterina
GAAAAGAAAAGAAAAGAAAAGAAAAGAAAAGAAAAGAAAAGAAAAGAAAAGAAAAGAAAAGAAAAGAAAAGAAAAGACAACTGGTGCTGGAACGATACTATTTGGAACGATACTATTTGGAACGATACTGTTCCACATGAGAACTTGGCAGCTGGGCACGCCACCCACTTGGAGCGCTGGATGTGCAGCACTCGGAGCCCTCGGAAGTTGTGGAGGGCTGGGACTGAAGAGCTTCGCTGGCCCCGCGCTGATCCTCTCCTGAAGATGAGAGTTTCGCCGAAACTGAAAGGGGAGAGTGAGAGCGAGCACGAGGTGCCTTGGCCACAGCAGCTTTTCCTGGCGGGATGTGCTTTCAGACTAAACTACCGGAGGCACTGCGGAGCAATCCTGCCGGGGAACCTGAGCCCTACAAACCCAGGGCACAGCGCAGGGCAGTTGCCAAGCGTGTAATCTCTCCTCTTTATCTCCCTAATATGCATCATCTGATTCGCTGCCAGCTCTGACTTCCGCCCCTCCGTCTCGCTGTGCCCCCCCTTTTTCCTGCTTGTGCAGAGATAAAATGTGTTGTTATAACTGTGAACGGGGCCCCTGGGACTGCTCCTGAAACCTTGGCTCTAAATCACCCTTCTTCGTCTCTGCACATTGCCTTTGACGTCCTTGGAGTTTAAAATGTGAAATAAATAAATTATATTTATCTTATATATATATATACACACACACATGCACATAAAATGTATAAAAATAATATAAATGTCACATTGCAAATCCAAACAAAAGTATAAATGTTTTATGTTGACCATATGGCTTAGCGACACCGCGTCAGGGTTTCCTGAGCGTGCTTTTTACTATTTCCTCTCCACACTTTCTGTAATCTCTCCAAGACCTCTGGAAGCTCACATAAATGGAGATTTATCTCCTGGGACAACGTCAGTTGGTCCCAATTTTTGTTCCTGTTGTGGGTCATAGTGACAGAAATGCTGTTTTTTAGGTGGTTTTTATTAATTTATCTATTTTTCTGCCTCCCTCTGCAGACAGGTCTACAAGGATGGGGCTGTGTGTGCACAGCCCTTTCCTATTTCTGTAATCCCGGGGAAATGCTTGAAGTTGTGACTTTTGGATCCAGGAGGGAGGTACCCAAAAGCAGCAGGGCTCATGAAATGCTGCAGGAATCCTGCCTGGTCCCTGGGCATTCGGGATGTCCTGGCTGGAGCTGGAAATTGCTGAACATGAAACTGCTGCCATCCTTCTGAACTAAAGTGGGGAAAGCAATGCTGTGGTGGTGGACAAAGCTGAAATTCTCTGGCCAGGGGAGAATTTCTGTAACTCACACCCTGATGAGAGGAGCAGCTTCACCACCCTGCAGCATTCAGCATCACCACTGAAAGAGGCCAAACCACGAGAGAACCAAAGGTGACGAGGTGCCCCTGCCCTTTCCTTTACTCCTTTCTGCTGCTTTGAGCCCCTAGAAACCGCAGAAAGTTGCAGAAACAGAAAATACAGAAGTATTGTTAAAATACGACACCCCTGGTCCTGGTAGGTGGTGGCTGCTCTGCATTTCTACATGAGGCAGAGCAGCTCAGAGTGGTCCCTTTTGGCTTTGGTTTCTAGCCCTGAGAACGCCTCACAGCATGCACTGCAGGGCCTGTCTCTACTCGATAACGGGGCCCTGTGAAAGAGTCATAAATCAAACCTGAAATCTGGCAGGTTTAATAATAAATCCCAAACTTGTGCCAGGTCTGTGAACTTTTCAGCGTTACTGAGGTGCTCGGAGAGTGAACCTGAGAAGTCTGGTGGTTGCAAGAGGAAAACAGGCAGAACTTGTCAGTTTTGACCCCAAAGGAAAATGTTGTGGTTTTGGCTAAGTGGGGCTTTGTGGTTTTTGTTAACCTGAGGCTCAAAGCAAATGTGTTTTTGGGAGAGGGAGAGGGGGGGAAAAAAAGAGCATGAATTTAAATGGGAATGCTTTTTTGTCATGTTTCTCACTGCTCTCGCTTGGAAGAGGGTAATGCAAGGAAGTGGTGGTTTATCTCTGCATCAGGAGTGTAAATAATGCCATGGAAAGCCTATTTTGTTACTGTGAAGTTCACGTTCAGATTCCAAATCCCACACAGAGCAGCAGCCGATCCTTTCTGATCGCTTTTGCCTCCCTCCCCCAGAGCCCCTTTGCCAAAAGAGAAACAGCTGATCCCATGGTGTGAGTTCAGATAGGGGCCAGTGAGGAGCAGGAGGGCACCTTGAGAGTTCTGGGCTGATTTTGGGAAAAAGGCTTTGGTTTCCTGCTTGGACAACACAAGTGGTTTTGGGTGCAAAGTTCCAAGGGAAAATGTTGCCCTGGTGCTTTTTCCTTACCTCTAACAGCACTGCTGAACAGGCAGACCCCACTGACACCCCCACACTCATCCTGTGGGCCTAGAAGAAGCCCCACAGGTTAAAAGTTGAGGGAAAAACTGTTCCTGTGTTGTCTGATTTTTGATTTCTCAAAGCACAGCCAGCGAGCCATAACGTGGGATGTGGATTTTGCTGTCATGGCCGTGTCAAGAAAGGGGTTTGAGATAAAAAGCTTCTCCTTTGGAGACCCCAATGTTGCTATTGATTTTTAGCAAAGAACTAGAGTAATTGTTGTCACGTTTAGTTGTTCTGGTCCCTGAATTTCCCAGTTCTTGCCCACAGGCTCTAGCTGGGAAATCTCATGGACAGTGTATCTGACTGGTGTTCTGCTCCACTGCTGCCTCAGAGAGAGATTCAGCATCTGATGCTGCTTAAGCCTGACGAGTCAATTTTTTTTTTTTTTGGAGATGTGGGCTCCTGAGTGAGATTTCCATTCGGGCAGGTGCTTAGTGGAAGTTGCAAAATGCCAAAATGCTTTGTTGAACACCCTGCTTGGAGGAAATCTCAGCAAGTCACAAGTTGCACCCAATGAAAATCTCACCAGGAATCTCTGTATCTATTAGATCTTGCATGGCTTTAAGAGTTATTAACTTTATTGTTTATTAGCTTTGTTTTTTATTGCTCTTGCTCACTGCTTGTGTAAGTAAATGCAAAATACAGACGTGAGCAAAATGTGCAGGGAAGTCCTTGGAAAATGGGTCAGGGCAGAGGTGGCTGAAGGCTGAGGAGGAAACTTCCTGCTCCAGGGACAATAGGGTGATTGATGCACCCAAAGAGCTGATTTAATCCAGTTGAATTATTTCATCATGAGGCGTAGAGCTGCGATAAAGAGGCTTCCTCCTCTCTGGATTGATGCAGGGAGGCAGCAGATAACAGGATTAATGATCTGAGCCCGCGGTTCAGGTTTCATTCCCAGTCACAGTATGAATCAGATGTGACCCTGCTGCCTTGGTTGCAGTTATTCCAGAAGGGCAGGGGTTTAATGAAATGTGGAATTGAGCCTCCTGATCTCGAGGAGACTGGCTCTCTGGGCATGATTAATTTTTCCAAGTCAAACAGATCTTTTGGGCCAGTGAACAAGTCTTTGTTCCACACTGGCAGGGACGTGTTAGGAGGAGGAGATTTCCCTGTTCCCAGCTAGACCCCTTGGGGCCTGCTGGTCTCAAATTAGGATGTTTTTAGGTGATGAGAGGTTCATTTTTTTCTCTGAGTTATATCCAATCTGGTGCTGCACAATGTGGGCTGCATCCTTTGTATTTGGGGTTTTGTGTTTTGCTCCGCTAATTTTTTTCAAAGTTTCAAGAAACACATGAAGCAGAGGCGAGAAAGAGGGGGAAAAAATCTCTTTCAGCCTAGTTAGTTTCCTGACCCAGTGGGCTGTAGGGCTGCATGAAGAGCAGGGATACCCCTGGAGCAGGGATGATGGAGCAGGGGTCTGGAGCAGGGACAGTGGTGATGCAGGAGCTGCTCCTTTTTGGCAGTGGATGTGTCAATGCAGAACTGAAATGTCTGCATAACTGTATCCCTGCTGCCCAGAGATGCTCCACAGGGCTCCAGCAAACACACCTGGCTTCTCTTTGTGTAGCTTTTTAATCTTCTTTTCTGTTAGAGTCAGGATTAAATGCTCAAGAGATGGATTTCATGTTCAGACTCAGATGTTTATTAATTCTTATCTATAGCACAGTCTCACAAGTTGTGAGTTCTAGCTAACAAAGTGAAAAATGGCTCTGTCTCTCTGCAAAGCCTTTTAAGCACAAAGTGTCCAATTATGAAATGACACTTAGATTATTTTTACTTTTAACCCAATAACCAACCACCTGTGGCCTGCAATGTGGACTTTTCTATCCAGTTACAAAATGCCACCCAGACCCATGAAGAAGAAGGTGAAAAAGAAGAACTTAGCCTACACTCTAAATCCTCCATCTTGCTTTATATCTATTACTATATTCTAAAACCTTAAACTCTAAATTTTCCACCCTGTGATATCACACACTTCTATTCAAACTACACACCCACAATCCCAGTGTTGTCACTCAATTTTGGAAGCCCATTCCACAGCCTCAGGTCAATGCAGTGTTTGCTTGGGGGTCAGTGCCTGTCAGCACAGAAAGCCTGAAATTCTCAGTGCCTGGGGGTCCAACATCTTTGCCCTCATCTCTCAGAGGTTTCTCCATCAGGGAGGACCCAGAGCCTGGAAGGGATCCATGGCTGGCAGGCTCAAGCCCTGAAATATTTATGTGAATGTAAATACTGAACACCTCCGACATGCAGGGCTGTTTGCATCCATGGCTCTGGCCTTGGCCTCCCTTCACAGCGATCAGAAAGTGCTGGAAAATATTTATACTAACAGATTGTGAGCAGCTGTTTTAATGAAGCATTTATGCACTAGGCAAACTCTAAATTGCCCCAAAATGGGACACATGTGTTTTATAAATACACTATTATGGAGAAGTGGGAAGTAAGAGATTCTGGATCCAGAAGGCCAATCCTCCTACAGTTATTTATTTTGATAAAGAGTTTATATGCTGGAGAGAAAAGGTGTAGAAAGTGAGTGTGGGGCTTTCCTGAATGCAACCATGCTTCAAAACTGCAGCAGAGGAGAGTTAATCTCTCCAGATCCAGCACATTGCCTCTAGATCCTGCACATCAGCCTATTTAAAAGTGATCCCACGCCATCTGAGCAAGACAACACCAATCAGGTATGGACCCCTTTCTGTAGGAAATGTAATTTAGAAAATGTATTTGGTTTTGCCTTGGATCCAAACCCAAGCCTTGAAATACATTCAGTTCTCAGCTCTCCTAGCAGATGATTAAAGATGAGGAGCCTGACTCCTGAAGTCCTGTCATGTGTCAAATCCCAAAGAGCATTTCTTAGGTTGATTTTTTGATGTTGGTGCAAGTCTGCTAGAAAACAAACTGAAGAAAGGTTTTGGGGCTGATATCCTCTTTATTTGCACGTCAGCTTGGTGGCAGGTAGGAATGCAAAATGCCACTTTGGAAAGATTTCCTCTAACCACTATCTTCTCCACATCTTAGGAGTCTTTAGTTCATAAAAATGCTGGGGGGAGCACACGTGTCTGCACAAGTGACATGTGCTCACTCTGCCAATTAAAACTGGAGGTCCTGCCTAGAAAGTTGTTGAGAGTTGAGTTAAACTTTCTTATTCAAACAGCATGTGGCCCTGCTGGTCTGGGGAGGTTGTCATGGTTATCCCACATCAGCTGATGTCATCTCCTTTTCTGTAGAAATAAGTGCTTTTCAGCTGACCAGTTCAGGGTAAAGCTGTTTAAAATGCTAAGGCAGCCAGAGCAGCTCGCTGGGGTCTCTGCTATATGGGGAACATAAAAAACCCACTGTGAATCCAATGGCTCTGCTAAATTGTGGGGGAACCGATGGGGAAACTGGTGTGGACATGCTTGGATGGGGCAGCCCCAAAGGTATTGTGGGTGCACAATGGTGGCACTGAGGAGAACGGCCGGGATTGGGATCGCTGGGGGAGCTCATTGAAGCAGCTGAATAGACAGAGGGAGAAAGGCAGTGAGAAACGTACAAAAGCCTAGAAAAATGTTGTTTGCCTTGTGACTCGTGGATTTTAAACCAGGGTAAGGATGCTGAGTGATAAATGGCTTTGGGATGTTAAATGTCAGGTCTGAGGGGCTGGGGGGTGTATGTTCAGAGTTGGAGCCTTGCAGGAATGACACTGATTCTGGAAAGGAAGGGCCCTTTGCCCTCGTGTATGCCCAGCGTTGAAGCCTTGCAGGAATGACACTCTTTCTGGAGAGGAAGGGCCCCTTGCCCTCGTATGTGCCCAGTGTTGGAGCCTTGCAGAAATGACACTGTTCTTCTGGAGAGGAAGGGCCCTTTGCAATGCACAGAACCTGCCACCCACTTTCTGTCACCTAGCAGCGGTGGCTGAGCACGCAGCTCCCAGTGGTGCAAAGGATGTGGAGCCCCAAGTTCACTGCAAAATTCAGGAAAAGGCACAAGCAAGGAGTTTTAAAGTCTTGCCTTTGAGGAGAGGGTGAAAGTGGTAAGCAGGGTGTTTTGGTGTAACTTCATGCACGATTGTGATAAGGGCTTTTTCCAGCCCTGGATGTGGTTCCTCATGAGTTGAGAGCTCATTTCCCCCCTGGGAATGGCAGGTCTGTTCTTGTTGTGCAGCTCCATGGAAGGAGCAGCTCTCATTGGTTCAGATTTAAGGTTGGGCTTGATGCCTTAAGGGTCTTTTCCAGACTTTGTTTCTGTTAATTAGTTGAAGATGCTACACCAGAAAAGCACGTGTTCTTGCACCTCTGTGCACCTGCTCCAGAGGCAGGAGAGGACCTCCAACAAACCATGGCAGGGAGCAGATCTGATGGTTTCTAGGCTTTCTCTGGTACTCATATGCAGGTGTGGAAATGTGTTCAGAGCTGGAGCAGTGCAGCTGGGAGCTCTCTCAGATCCGGGGATGGTTGGGGAGGCTTAAATGTTATTTGGGGTGTCTGGAAACTACAGAGCTGGTGGAGTTTGAATATCCCCCTGATGCTTATTCCTTTATCAAGCATGACTGAAAAGTGCTGTGAGGTTCAAGAGTTCCAAAATAGGAGTAATGAGAGGAAGGGACAAAGAAAAACAGGCAGTGCTGCTGCATATGACTCATTTTCTTTGGAATCTTGGCTGTAGAAATAACAATCCTGCTCATCGTTTTACAAATGCTTTCACAAACACTTAAACATGGGATGTTACTGCTAAGTGTTGACCAAAAAGCTCTGAGCATGAAAGCTTCATTAATCTGGATGAAAACATGTAAAATGATAAGATAATCTGTGTTTCCAGTCACAGCACTGGAAACCAATTGCTTGGTTTCACACCAGTGTAAATGGGAGAAGAATATGCTTTTATCTTGTTTTTTTCTTTTTCTTTTTCAAGTTTTGTTATGGCTGAAGATCTATGTCCAATCTCACTCTTCAGGACTGGAAGATATTTTTTCTGTTCAGTTAAAAAGTTAAAGTGCAGTCCCTGGAGGAAACCTGATCAGAGACACGCTGGCTTCCACACACACTCCAGGCCTATTGATCTCCCCTGTCCCCTCTGCCCTCTCCGTCTATAGGTTATGGAAACAATGTCTGTCAGCAGCAGCTCTGCTTTCTGTGCTGCTTATTAACTTTCTGGCAGGAGGGAGCCTGCTCTCCCTTTATGGGGTCCCAAGACCCACAACGAACTTAACAACCCAAAGGGAATATCTCCAGGAACTACCCCTTTTACACATTTTTAAAAAGGAATAAAGTCTCAGGACTCTTTAGTTGTACAAGGGTTGGAAAAATGCAATGAGAGGTGCACAAAATGTCTATTTAAACCTCAAGTTTGGGCAGGTATCTAATGTGTTTTATTGCTCAGAGTGCAACTGTTGTCTGTCACCCTTTGTTTCATGACTTTGCACAAGAGGAAAGAATCATGATTTCATCTGCTGGGCAGGTAAATATTGAGAAAACTTTAACCTACTGAGACAGATTCTGTGAGAAACAAATTCTGGTGACTTTCTTTGCCCCCAAAGTTAAAGTTTGCTTCAGTGCTACTCAAGGCACTTTCACCAAAATCTGAACTCTGTGCCAATGGGGTGAGTAGGAAATCACAGCAGCTCACTCTGTAGTTCTTCCAATTTCTGTAGGGGAGATGAGGACATTGTCTGGAGGATTTTAGACCAAACTTTCAAACTTTTTGTGCCCCAAATGGAAACTATTAATCGTCACTCACTAAGTCACCCTAGGACATTGTCTTTGCTCTGGCTTCTGGCATGGAACTGGGCTGTGTCCAAAGCTCTGGCAGGGCCCCTCCACCACTTCACTCACACTTGTGCCCGAAAATAGAACATTATAGTTTTGTTTATTTGTGGGCAGCTCACCCTGCCCCTTCCATTCACATGCTTCTGCTGTGTATTAATAACTTGCTCTTGATCTTAGAATAGTCACGGTGCTGGTGGATCTTCAGAGGGTCTTATTTTGGGAAAGCAGTTGTGAGTGCTCTAAAGCAATATATCATAAAACTGAGCTGGATCTAGGGCAGCCCTTGGAGGAAAAAATTCAGCAGAGCTTTTGAGCAGCGTAACGCACTGTTAAATTCCACCTCCACATCACCAAGATGTTTCAGAAAAATGCTCACTCAATTGTTTCCAGATTCTTTGCTTCATCTGAATCCTTTGTCCTGTGGGCACAGCATGTTTGCAGAGCTGGTGTTCCATGGCATTTCTTTGCCAGTGCAGCAGTTGCTGGGATCGAGCTGGTCCCTGCTGCCATCCTGGTTCTTGAGTTGGCTCCCCAGTTGTTTTCATGTGAGGCATCCTAAGGAGAAATCCTAAGGTGCTTGAAGGGAGCTTATGAAAAGGGGGAGAGAGACTTCTTACATGGACAGAGAGTGAAAGGACAATGGGGTTTTGAATGAAAAAGGAGAGATTTAGCTTACATGTTGGGAGGAAATCTTCCCCTGTGAGGGTGGGCAGGCCCTGGCACAGGGTGCCTATGGCAGCTGTGGCTGCCCCTGGATCCCTGGCAGTGCCCAAGGCCAGGCTGGACAGGGCCTGGAGCAGCCTGGGACAGTGGAAGGTGTCCCTGCCATGGCAGGGGTGGCACTGGGTGNGGGGAACAAGAAGGATGGGAGCTCACAGCCTGAAGATGTAATTAAACCCCAATCTGCAAATGAACCAAAACTTATAAAAGTGTCAGACCTCGTGACCCTTTGTCCATTTTGAGCCCATTTTGGGTCCACCTTGGGTGTAGACCTGGTCAGGCCCTGTCCTGCCCAAGGTGTACCCTAAAGGCCTTTCAATAAATCCCTGCTTTATTCTCCAGCTCTGTCCAGCCTCTGTTCCAGCTCAGCCTTCCCAAGGCATCAATGGGAATGGAGTGAGGGTAAAGAAGGCTGATGATGCTTTGCTGAAAGCTGTGAGCCATGATTCCACTGCCATACTTGGGTTCAAGTCTGAATTTTCTACAGATTCCCTGGCTGATGCCTCAAAGGCTGCAAGTCCTCAGAGCAAATCTGGAAGCAGTTTGGTGCAGGCCCTTTGGTTTTAAGCAGAAACCAGGTAGAACTCTAAGCTGTTGACCAAACTTTTCTGGTTTTTGATCTCACCCAAACAAGAAAATAGAGAATGTCAACGTGAAACTCTGTGGGCCTAAACCTGAGCCCAGCCTGTGTCTTCCTTGCTTTTGACTTCTGACAACAATGCTGGAGTCCCTCCATGATAAATCATGTGGTGTCTTCCCTTTGTAACTGGGGATTCAACTGGATCACCACATTTTAGATAGCATTAAATGGAGACTGCGCTTTGGAAAGGTGAAAGGTTCCCTGTTCCTGTATCAAGACCCTTAAAAATCTGGCTCCTTCTGCTAAAAAATGGGACTAATATATTATATTATCTGGCTCTCCATTTGGAAAACTGCTCTTGGCTACCCTTCAAATGGAATATATGATATTCTCCCCATTTGCTATACATGTAGAAATTCCTGCTAGCATTCCTGCTTTCACTTCTCTGAAATATTCCAATTATACACCATCAGTGACTTGGCAAATCACAGCTTTTGGGAACTGTATTTACAGTGCTTCCTAATAGGTGTGAAATCTCCCTCCTTGCCCTGCAGCCTGTGTCAAAGCTGCTTTTTTATAAATTGCTGTGCATGTCCCTGGGCCTCGTTAGGCCACAGAGTTGGGCTGTGTTCAGCCCTTGGGAGCTCCCTGGGCTTTGCAAAGCATCTCCAGTTTCAGCACTGCCCTTCCTGCAGGGGCTCACATCAGTGTTCTCCTGCCTTGCTGCCTGGTTTAGCTGAGGATTCATCAGCCTGGTGTCAGTGGTTTGGTGTCTATTGCTCCTTCTTGGTTTTTGTACCTGCTGAAGAAATTAGGGCTGCTGTATCTGTTAATCTGTCCCATCCCTCCTGATTGCAACTAAGTTCAGGTACTGAAGGTAGTTCTGTTCTTTGCTGTGCAGGTGTTCTTGGACTCTTCTCTTGCTGAATTTCTTTTTGGGATTTTTTTTAAATTATTTCCTACTCACACTCTTTAGTAGACCTGTAGAGCAAATGATTTACTCATGGTGAAACTGAATTTATCTTCAATTTTTTTTTTTTTAATGGATGTGAGCCAAGATCCCATGCATGGTTTAGCTGCCTAATTTCCCTGATTTCACCATGGTCATTCTGCAACTGGAATCAGGAAGGGGATGCTGACAGGACTGCCCCATACAGAGGTGTGCTGTCCCTGCTGGGTGACCTTGGCCAGGTCACAGGGCTGGATGGGGAATACTGGAAGTCATTTTTTTCCTCCAGAAAATGTTACCCACAAAGTTTCAGACAACAAAGATGAGGCCTTGAGGCATGACTCTAATCTCAGTAAATAAACAACCACAGAAATAATTTGGGTGTAGTGTGCTGTTGTGGAGCAGTTGCAGAGTGTTTATGCTGTCAGTGAAGGCGAAAATAAATGAAAGTGCGATATTTTTTCCTGGATTTTTTTTTCTTTCTGTTTTGTTGTTATTTAAATGCTTGGCTCCCCCAAGCCTCTGAGTAAGGCAGTGCACAGTCCCACACCATCCTGCTCCTACAGTGACTGACTGGACATTGGTGAGGAAGGGGAAAGAAATATTTTACCAGCAAGTGAGGAGTAACCTATACTAAGGGGAAAGTTTTTCCTTAATCCCTAAAAGGTTGGCTTATGGCTTGAAGGCTGCAGGCTTTGTAACCCTGACAAACATCAGCCTGCCTGGTGCAACATTAGGTGCAAATATTAAAAAACCCTTCTTTGATTTCTGATAAGCAAAGAAACTTGAGCAAGCCGTGTGCCAGTGAGTAATCCAGACTGTCTGGTTGTTGTGCAAGGGCTGTGTGAGGAGATGCTGTGGCAGCAAGCAGGGCTGTGTGGATGCTAGTGGTGTTTGGGACTTGTTTGCTGACAGAAGGGAAGATCTGATGAGATAGGCAGGTATTGCAACAGCGTGTGGCATAAGAGCTCTTGGTCCACACAAACAACACTCCCACCATGGGTGTTTTGGAGGGATGTGGGGATTTTCAGAGGTGCTGCAAGTATTTTGTGAAAATGGCTTTGGAGAAGCCAGGGTGGTTTTCATCCTGGAGGCTGAATGTGTTTGCAGAGCAGCCAGGCCAGGGCAGGCTGGGCTGGACTGGGGCTCAGGGCAAGAAAAGCAGCAATTTAACCCTGATGGATCTGGGGCAGAGGTTGGTGCTACAAGTTAAGCGTGACTCATCGGGCACAAAGTGCACTGGAGATCAGAAAAACCTCACGAGATAGGTGCTCTGTAATTCATACTCCTCCAAGGCTCTCCTGTTATCAAGCCAGAGGGTGCCTTGGAAGTGCCTTCAGCAGAGTGCCACCTCAGGCAGGTGTGCCACCTCTGATGAGCGTCCCTGGCACCCAATTCATGGGCAGCATTGGGCCCTTGGTGCCCGACACCTGCAGCTGACCTGCTGTTTGTGCAAGGAGAGCAGCAAGGGGCAGCCAGGGACTCCTCCCTTCCCACTGAAACGAGTCCAACACGACTTCCTGCCACCACCTTCCAAGGGAGCTGGTGCCAGCCCTGTCTCACCAGCCTCCAGGGAACGTGGTCACAAAGAAACTCTTGGAGGGACAAATCCCTGGATGTGTTTAGAAAAGCCTGGATGTGGCACTGGGTGCCATGGTTTAGTTGAGATTATGGTTGGGTTGGACTTGATGATCTTGGATGTCTCTTCCAACCTGGTGATTCTGTGATTCTGCGATTCTGTGAAATGCAGTGGTGAGCAGGAGGTGTTTGCTTGACAATACCCTACATAAAACGCAGATATAAATTCTACCCTTGTCCTCTGCTGTAGGGATGTATCAGCTGTCTTTTCAGATATTTAAGGGAGAATCCTTGCTGTTCTTCCCTTTTTTCTTGGCCAAGACTGAGCACAACTGCGAGTGGAAAAAAGCCCATTAAACAAAAAAGACAATTTTGAGCTGAATCTGGATTTTGACATATATGCTTGACATATTCATCCTTTTATTTATAATGTGCATCCTTTGAGCAGCAGGAGAATTGAAGCTGAGCAGGATCACTGTAGGCATTAGGCTCCAGTGCAGAGGAAGAAGATAATTTTTGGCTTGGAGGGGTTGGTTGCACGGCTGGTTTAACAGCCTTCTGTAACCTGCAGAGCAAATGTATTTGCTTTGGCTCCTGAACAACCCAAACACTTGGAGAGCTTCGGCTGTGCTGCTCGCAGTGGGTTTATCTGCATTTGTGTCAGAGCTGCAGCCAGTGGCTCCTCCAGCATCACCTCACCCCCTCTGTTGGAGCAGGCACCCAAACCCACCTGGGTACAGAGGGCCCCGAGGGTGCTGCACATCCCTGCAGCTCCACAGCCACGACTTACACACCCCTCACCTGTTGTGTTCCTCTGCAAAATGGTTTTTCCCCTCAGTCCCCCTGAAGCCTGTGCCATGTAGTTGGACCCTTCCTCCCTATCTTACCTACTCCTGACCCTATTGGCTCAGGGGCAATATCCTTCCTTGGCCCTAAACTAGACAAACCCCTGTCTCTTCCTGTTCTCTCTCTTTCTCCTCACTGCCTTGGAACACCACATGAAGAATAAAGCTTGGACTGAAGCTGAGGGGTGAGAGCCACTCCTTTGAGATCTTTATTCTGTCTCTATGAAATATATTTCCCTAAAACCCCTGAGAAACTGAGCTAGCTAGAGCCTGGTGGGTGGCTAGAGGGAATATATTTCACTCACCCACTCTCTGTGCTGCAATTGCTCTTGGATGCACCTGCAAAGGGATCGTAGGGCTGGGATGGTCCAAAACTCCTAAAGACACTGGAGAAAGACACTCCTAAAAACCCCTGGAGATGCTGCTGGTGTGTTGGTACTGGATAACCAGCTCTGGAGCCCCTCTGAAGCTGAAGTTTGGCAGGTCCTGCTCTGGGCAGTGCTGAACTGTTCTGGGTAAATGAGGAGCTCCCATCCTGCCTGGACTGGGAGGCTGGGGCTGGCCAGTGCTCCCCTCCCAAGCCCATTGGGAGCACCTCCAACCCATGGCATGCAACTAAAGCTCTCCTGTCCTGTGGCCAGCGTTGTTTCTCTGTCATTTCTTTCCTCTTAAACAGATCCATGTGCCACCACTTCCTTTCCCCTTTGTTTTACTGAGCGTGCTGGAATATGGGTACCAAAGGCAGGAGGTTTTGGGAGCAGCCATCAGCACTCTGGGCTCCCTGCCTGCAGCCAGGGATGAAAGCAGAACCAAGAGTGGAGTGTGTGGAGCGATGCTTCACGTTGGGTTTGTGTGCAGCTTTCCAAGACAAACACGAGCCTGCCTCCCTGCTAGCCCTCCTCCATCCAGATTCCTCGAGCATGGCTGGGAGAGGGGTAGTGGATACCAAAGGAAAGTGCCAAAATTCATTATTTGACTTTGTCAGCTCGGTAAGACGGTCTGATGTTGGTAGGAGGTTGTGTTTTCATAGAGAAAGCCTTGAAGAGAATAAAACAAAACCAACTCCCCCTCCCATCCCGGGGCCTCCTGTCCCGGGTTTCAGGTTGGGGCCAGGGCTGCTGACTCATCGAATGTGCAGGTGCTGGAGCCTTCCCGTGGGGAGCACACCTCACCACCTGCCCTCTGGGACAGTTTTTAAGCTGGTTTTTTTAAAGCTTTTGCCCCGATTTTCACAGCAGACCAGATCCTGGATCACCTCATCCTTCTGGGTGCAGCTCCACCAGTTTGCAGAGCGTTGCTTTGCATCAGCCGCCTGCGTCTGCTCCAGCACATAATTTGGCCCCATGCCTCTCTCCTTTCCTTTTTTTGTACCACAGGAAGCAGCATTTATAAAATCTCTAATGATCCCGTCAGCTTTTATACATTTCCTGTCTTGCTTCATAAATGAAAGAGGAAAGCACAGCGCTTGTGACCTGAATTACTTTGGATTGTTTTTGCTCTATGTGGTGTTAGTCACCAGTCTGCTCTGCCTCTGTCATCTGTGATGCCACGGTGGCTGTGTCTGCTTCCACATCCTTATCAAAATCCTGGCAAACTTCAACATTTCCATAACAGCCCTTCTTCCCCCTTCTCATTCAGGAGGAATCTGAGGGAGGAAATGGCTTTACCTTTTGGAGTCATAGAGAAAACCTGGAAAATGTGCATCTTTTTCACTCTACAGAATAACTACTAGCAGGCAAATAAATAGAATTTATGTTCTGTTACTAAAGATGAAAGACCCTTCATTTTTAAGCTAAACTAGGTTGGGGTTTCTGTAAATATCTTATTTGAGACCACAGGGGTGACCAACCCAACACACACACTGAATTACCTCTTTGCAGGAGACTGTCTGGTTTGACACACGCATTCTTGAGGTCACAAATGGATTTATTGGGGGATGCAAGAAGTCCTGAGAGTGCTAACCACATGCCTGACAGTAGTTTTGAACCCTACATTAGTGCTGTCTCTATTTGCAGCCCTACCTCAGTTTTCCTCTGCCACCAGCCAAGGANCCAGTAGTGCTGTCTCTATTTGCTGTGGCACACTTTACAAAGAGCAGCCCTACCTCAATTTTCCTCTGCCACCAGCCAAGGATTTCAGGGGTTTTCACAGGCTGCCCTCACATCCACAGGGGAAGTGGAGCTGTAGCTGTGCAAAACTCCTCAAAGCCAAGAGTTTTAGGGGTCTGCCATTCTTGATGGGTGCTGCTGTGCTGCAGCAATCTATGCTCACCCAAAGGACCAAGTCCCACCAGTGCCCACGATGGGTGCTCCTCTGGAAGCTGATTCCTGCAGCACCTTGCAGGGCAGGACAGGGCTTTTCTCCTTGGTGTGTATAAAACCAGCAAATTTTGACTTTCTGACTAAAGATGGGGAAGATTGGCTCTTGTATCCTCGTTACCTTGAACCTTTTTGATATTATTTCCTGAACTGGTGGAAAACTTCAAACCCCAGACCAGACGTTAAGTGCTGAGTTGAAAGGTATTTTATTCCATTCCCCCTCTTTGCTGCCTTGTTTTTCCTTCAGAAGCTCTCTTGGAATACCATTCCTACCCATAACTTTGTGAAACTTTGGGGCCAAGTGCCTGGAAACAGTATCAGGCCAGCTTCTAAACTGACTTGCATGCAGCACTGGAAATAAAAGTAATTCCTGTAGTCATTGGAGCTTAACCAGACTGAAAACTAGACTAAGCAAGCAAAAATATCCTGTCCTGACTGCTAAAGAGAATCTATTTAATAGCAGTTATGAAATGGCAATGCTATAACCAGGTGTCTCCAGCAAGGAATGAAGTGGTTGAAGTGATACATAAAAAATCTCAAGTTTGCTTTTTTCATCTAAAATAGGGAGCAAACAGCCAAGGACATCACCAGTTAAACAGCCTGTTAAACCAGCTTTGGAGGGAGCTGGATGAAGTTTTGCAAGGGGAAGAAATCAGGAGGACCAGCTGTGAGCTGGACACTTTGCAGCTGAGATGAGGTAATACGGTCAAAAATGTGCCTCTGCGAGTGAGGTTAGTTATTTATTCCCTTCAAAGACTTCCCTATGTCTACGCGGCTTGAAAATTATTTTTACAGTTCATATCAGCCTGGCCAGGGCCAGACTTGCTCTGCTGCTGCTGGTACTGCTGAAGCAGCAGAGGAGCAGCAGATCTGCAGCTTGGGGATGCTTTGATCAGGCTCTGCAGGATCCCCAGTGACCCAGAGGAAGCCATGAGAGCAGATAATCCTTATCAGCCACTTGAGCTGAGCTCCCAGGCAGGCAGTCAGAAAGCAGCCGAGCTGATCCTGCTGTGTTTGGCTCCAGCAGTGGCCAGGAATGGGGAGATGTGGGGAGCTGTGCTGAGGTTACCAGGGCAGGGAATCCCAGCCTGGGTGTCCCACAGTGTGCTGGTTTGAAAGCAAAACCAGTGAAGGACTCCAAGTCAGAAACACAATTTAATAAGATGAAAAGAAAATAAAGGAAAGTAAAATAAAATAAAAGTAATAGTACAAGAAAAACCTGACAGAGTCAGAATACAACCTGACACCCTGTTAGGGTGGTAGTGGCAGTCCAGATGAGATGGTCTTGTCAAAGCAGTGATCCTGTAGAGACGTCTGNTGCATCTCCCTGGGAATCCTGCCATGTATGCACAGGTTGCTCTTTCTAATGGTGACCTCAGGTGAAGATTTTTGTCTTCAGGACCAGGTGGAAGTGATGCCTCAAGTTTTAGATTTTATACTTTTCAGATCAGTACTGCTTTAGTGTAGAATTCAAACTCCATAGCCTGTCAGCTACTGTTCTCCCATTTTATTCAGACAAAACAGTTTCTCTCTAGGCCTGAAACTCAAGGGCACTTTACTGTCTCAGGCCCTGAAAAATGTCACCAACAGTGAGTTGGGGGGGGCAAACTTGGAGTAAGTGACTTCATTACCTAAAGCTAATTGTTAAAAAGTTAATTGGACAATTAACCTCTGATAAGCAAACAGACCAACCTTTTATCTGTCTGAAAAACTCATGACCATTTTCCATCTTGGGTTATCTGTGTCAACCATCTTTATCCTCTGTGAGGTTCTTGCACTGCCCAAGCTGTATCTTTTGAAGGCCTTTAATAAATACCTGCCCTTTATCTTTTAACTCTGTTAGTTAAAACAGAGTTAATTCTAGCCTCTGTTCTAGGTGGCCTCTCCAGGCCTCACAAGAACACCTTGATGCTTGTCCAGCCTGCTCAGCTCCCCTGGCCTGGCTCTTGTGTTCCTGTAGCCCCCACAGTGCCCAGCACAGGGAGCTGAGGAGCTCAGGGGTGGCTGTGGTGTGAGTTGGAACAGGGGATGGCCCTATCCCAGATCACAGAGAGCAGTGGCACCTGACTTCTTCAAAACCAGCATCAGTGTGTGGCACAGAGCCCTGGGACCCCAACCCCTGCACACTGACCCCAACCCCTGCACACTGACCCC
>VWYN01023505.1:142135-158788 GCA_013400075.1 Hippolais icterina
CCTTCCATGCTGTCCCCAACTCTGGCTGTGCTGTCCCCAACCCCTCCATGCTCCCCTCCATGCTGTCCCCAACCCCTCCATGCAGTCCCCAGCCCTGGCTGTGCTGTCCCCAACCCTTCCATGCTGTCCCCAACTCCTCCATGCTGTCCCCAGCCCTGGCTGTGCTGTCCCCAGAGCTGGTGGGTGGCAGAGTTGAGGGGAGCTGAGGCCAGGTAAGTTACCTGATCTCTGCTGCCAACACAAGCTGCAGTAACCACTCCTGTGGAGCAGGGATGAATTCACTCCAAATGCTGCCCAGAAAGGAGTTTGGCACCCAAGGGTGGGGGAAGCACCAGTGCTGTGTTTTTGTGGTGGTTAACAACTCTGGTGCCATGGACTGTGCTGTTCCTCATGTCCTGACCTGGCTGTGTCACCCCTTTCAAGGAGTTTCACTGCTCTTATTGGAGCTGGGCTCCTGCCACCATCATGTCTGCTGCAGAAATAAGGGTGTAAAAGTGCAAGAGATGGGCCTGCCTCCATCCCCAGTGAAGATAATGTCTATGGCCATCACTCCCATCCTCTGCACCCAGTGGAGATCAGCTAATCTGAGTCTAAGCTTGGTGGAAAGTGAAAGATGGAAAAGATTGATCTCCTGTTGCTGTGTGAGCTCTCTGCTGTTGGGAAATGTGCTCAGTACCCTGTAAGGATCCTTCCAGCAAATTTTTGGGTGAGATGAAAGGAGATTTCCCAGAAGCCTGGCCAAAAAAGTGGAGGAAAAAAAGAAAAGACAAAAAAGAAATATTTACTTTGAGGTTCTGCTTTGAGAAACTTGAGGTTATCTGGGTTTGCAACATTGAAATTAAGGGAGGAGTCAAAGAAATCAAAGACATCACCAGGAAATTTTGATGCAAGGCGATTTCTTGACACACAGAGATCGGTGTCACAGATCAGTCACTCCTGACTTTGGGAGGTTTCCCCACACTGAGCTTAGAGGCTGGAACTGGAAAACAAAACTCTGAGTGCTTAGGTTTCTTACCAGTGGGTTTGGTTTGCAACCCCAGTCTTACACAACCCAATCTCTCCAGTGCCTCTGCTGAGCCTTCCATCACATGCTCTCCTCACATGCTGTGCCTGATGCTTGTGTTACTCCATTTTGAGACCTCAAGAACACCAGGATCTATAATTCAACCCCATTTCCAGTTCTTGCTGGGTTCTTCAGGACCTTTTCCTTCCAGAGTTCCCTGCATGGGAGTCTCAGGCGGGTTGCTGCCTGTTTCTGGCCCTGCCTTGTCCCCTGCCAGCCCTGCCCTTTGTCACCAGCACGCTGGCATTCACTTCTGGGCTGCCTGGAACAACACATCAATGCCCTGGAAAGCAGTGGGAAAACAGCAAAGAACATGCTGGAGCTTTATTTTTCTTTCTTGTTTTGACAACCTCTGGCAAGAATCTAGATGAAAACAGAGGGGCTGCAGGAGTGATTGAGGAGGGATTTTTCTGTGTGGTGTTTTTTTTTTTTGTTAAGATTGGATTTGCCAGGAAAGCCACCCACCTGTTCAGACAAGGCCTCAATTGTGGTAGGTGGTGGTGAACAACTGAGTGCCTGTGTTCCCCTCCAAGAGCCACAATTCCTGGGTTATTTTTAGCAGATTTGCACACCTCTGTTTATTTGCTCTCCCTGGTGCACATTCCTCAGTCCCTGTGACTTCCTCCACAATGTGGCCAAAGCTGGAGGCAGAGGAGCTTTCTGTGAGCAAATGCTGCTCCAATGGGGAAGGATGGCTACAGGGAGTTTTATCCCAGCACTCATTCCATATAAATCACAGTTGTGGGCTTTACCTCTGGGGGTCCCTGAGTGCTGTCCTTTCACACTGCCACTCCTCCTGTGCCTCTCTGGATGTTTTTGAAGTTTACAGAAACTGTGTCTTCATCTGCTTTCCATTTCCTTGGATGCTGCTGGGCTATCAGCTTGTTTTTGTCCTTAATGGCAAGTTGCTGCTCCACCAAATCTTTGAAGACAAGGGAGGTGTTTAGTCTGCTGTGGTTTTTTTTTCTGTGCTCATAAAATAAGGGAGACAGTCTTGGGGGTGGAGGGAAGGGATTAATCAGTGGAGAAAATTGGACTGACCTGGAGGAATGTCATTCGATGTGGATGAGTCCTTAAGTGGTAAAAATAATCAGCCTAAACCAAAATGCTGGTGGCCTTGAGCGATGCTGTCAGAGCAATCGGTGTGGTCTCCTCACCACAGTCCCCCAGAGCCTCGTTGGTGCTGCTGTGCATCTTCCCAGTGTGCCAGTGAAACAGCAAAGGAATGCCTTGTCCTTGTCACTGGGAGGAGCAGAGCAGGGAGGGATTGCTGCCTGTCTGCCCTGGGGGACACATCAGGGCCACCCTGATCCAAGTTCGGGCTTGGCCTCTGTGAACTGCCCAAGCTCGTGCAGGGAAGTCCATCCCAAAGTGCAGACTTGGAGTGCAGAAATACTAAATTCCTTCTGTTTCCTTCCCTTTGCTGCTATAACTGTTGCCTTGCTCCTTGGTTGGGTTCCTATTATTTTTCTTTGTGCTTGGTTTCTTTTTTTGTGCAATTTACTCATTTGCACAGGTAGGCAGGCTGTTGGACAACTCCATTTCCTTTCATTCTGCATTTTCTCTCAGGGTTTGTGTTAACCCTTGATTTGATGCACTTCCAGTGTGAGCCTGAACTCCTTACATCAAGATCTTTGGCTGCTGCTGTGCGGTCACTTGGGAAGGCTGTTTGAGGATCAGGTTTGAAATATTCAGACTCAGGAATAGCAGGAGGGGCTCAGCTCTTCCCTGTCTGCACCAGAGCCAGCCCCACTTGGTTACAGGGACACAGCACCTGGGCTGGGGCAGGTGTGACCAAACCCAGGGTGATTTTTGGTAGGAATTTCCTGGCTGGCCTTGGGATACCTTTAACAATCCTGCTGTTACCAGAGCCACTCCTCAGGAGACGTGGCCATTGGCCTCCCTGCAGCTGATGCTGGCTGATGCAAAGGAGGATTTTGGAAACCAAAGGTCTGGGCACCTCTCTGTGATATTCACCTCTGTCACTCTGCACACTTCTGCCTCAACACCCAGAGCTGATATTCCCATCTCATTTGCTGCCCCCCACACCTGGCAGCTGGGTTGGAGTTGTGTAAAAAGGAATTTTTTACACATTAACTTTGGTGGTGGACAAGTCCCAGAGTTCTTTGGGAGGTAGTTATGATGCAGACTGGCTGCCTAGGCCCAGCTTTGTTTGCAGGAAGGTTATAGGATCACAGGGGGTATTTTTTTGGAAATGTAGTGCAGTTACACTGCTGTAACATACATCTTGTATGGGGGAATACATGGGGAAGAGAGACAAGTCCTGGTAGAGCACCTCACTTGTTTCTTGTCCTCCTCTCAAGGCAAAAGCCCTTTTTTCTGGGCTGGCTGAGTCCTCAGTGGACTTTACATGTGGATGGGGCCATCTGCTTGTGCTGAAATTGGAGACTACTTTCTGTTTTCATAAAGAAGTGATGACCCCTCACATCCACCTCAATGGTTGGGGGGTGATTATTTGGTGATTCAAGGCACAGGGTCGGTGTCTAAACATGAGATGGTGACAGTGATCCTGGTGGTGCTGGGATTAGCTGTGTCTCTCCCCTCCTGCCATCTACCACCCCTTCCAGCAGTGGGGCTGGAAACAACAGGAGCAAATTCCCCATCCTGCTTTAACATGGCTTGGCTGTGAAACTATGTGCACTCTAAGCAGCGTGCTGCACGTTAAACAAACAGGGAGACTCCTCATTGTAGTGAAAGCATAACCATTAATAACATTGTTTATAATGTGCTTATTTGCTGATTTGGAGGTCAAGCATGTTTGACATTCCCACTGCTGGAAGGGGGCTGGCTTAGCAAGGGCCTCTGCTTTACATTGGACATTTCTTTTTTTTTTTTTTTGCAAACCACATCGACATGTTCCTGAGAAATGTTTATGGTTTGGAGGTCGCTGACATGGTTTTAAACATCTGCTCAGCTCAGAAAGGGAGAAATTGTCATTGTTTTTGCTATGGCCCTCCTAAGTGTCAGTTCGTTTTAGGCGCAGTGATTCATGTGTCACTCTCCTGCTTCCCTCAAACATTAAAACAGTGAGCACTCCAGAGCCAGTGAAAGCAAACAGCTCAGCACCTGCCACTTCCACACACTGTCCTGTGGCCTCAGAGAAGGCTCTTGAAATCACATTTCCACCCGTGTGGGATGCCAGGTCTTGATGGTGCAGGGCAAGGAGGTTTTGCCTTCAGCCTGCAGTGCCAGTCAAGCAAGGAAGATCTGGACACAAAGTGCTGAACTCCAAACCTGCTGTGGAAGAAGCAGCTGGGAGGCTGGGGAGGTCACCTGGCAGGTGCTGTTTGTGCTGGCTGTTGGTCCTGTGCTGCTCTTTTACTGCTTTAACAGTAACAGAGACACCTTTTGATAGCTGAGCGTGGCTATTGAAACAGCCTTGGTCTGTGCCCGTGGTTTGGCTGCCTGCCTTAGGTTGCAATGCAAGATGTCAAGTAAAAATACATACAAAAGTTTGGATTCTATCACCAGCTGTTCAAACCAGGTGGGGCAGTGTTCTTTATCTCTTCCAGGACCCATCCTCCCTCCAGGGGATCTCTGCTGTTCATGGGCCATCCAGGCTCACTGCAGGGCTGATACAATTACTGAAAAACTCATGACCATCAACCATCTTGGGTTAACCATCTTTAGCTTCTGTGAGGCATTGGGAGAGGCTCCACCCAGGGGGAGGAGCCAAGCATTCCTACCTGGATAAAAACGGAAATTCAGAACAGCAGCACAGCCTGTGTGCACTGCATTCCCAGAGGAAGAGCAGACCCATCTCAGCACCACTGGACCTTCAGAGAAAACTACACCCTCCTACAGGATCATCTCTGTTCCAACAGAACCACATCTGTCACTGCAGGTGGATCTGATTGAACTGCTCCCAACACCCTGACCAACAGGGCGTCAGGTTGTATTCTGACTCTGTCAGTGTTGTGTTCTGTTTGGTTTGGATTTTTTTTCAGTCCTGCATTTTTATTTTAATTTTCCTAGTAAAGAGCTGTTATTCCTATTCCCCTATCTTTGCCTGTGAGCCCCTAATTTCAAAATTATAATAATTCAGAGGGAGGGGGTTTACATTCTCCATTTAAAGGGAGGCTCCTGCCTTCCTTAGCAGACACCTGTCTTTTCAAACCAAGCCACTGCCAGCTCATTTCTGTGTGATGATATTGAAGGTATCTGCACTGCTCTCCTGGCTCAGAAGGGCTGTGGGTCAACAGGAGGAGATGGTGGTTGTTCAAAGCTTCAATTTCTTACGTTGCTCCAGAAGTTGACAGCAGAAATATCTCCTGAAAACTGTGCCTGGCCTAAAAATGTTGGAAATACTCTGATTTTTGTGTGCTGTGCCCTACATCCTTCTCAGTCAGCTAAACGGAGCTGTGTTATCATTCAAAGCCTGAAATGGACATGGAGTTTGATGTGATGATGTCTCTGGAAAAGGGCTGATGACAACAACATGATGAGTGATTTACAAAAGTAGTTTCTGTTTTTGAAAACACCCTGTTTCTCTGCACACCATCAGACAAACAAGGCAAGGGAAGTGGATGCATTATCAAACCTATGAAACAAACTGGGCTGCTTTACAAATGTGAAAAGGATGCCTAAGAGCTGCCAAAATGCATTTTGGTGAGGAAAACAAGATGACAAACTGCTTTTGCTGTAGAGAGAACAAGCCAGGATTCGGAGTTGTGCGTCTGCCACCTCTAGAGAGGAGCACACAGAAATTTGTCTCATCATTTCTATAATGAGCAAGAATAGACCCAAACATAAGCATGGGTGCTCTGTCCTTTGGAAATGTGTCCCTCTTGTGGGTCCTACACTCAAATTTCAGCTATGAAGTTTGGGATTTGAAAAATCTTTGTCAGGATGGGTGTGGAGATGTGTCAGCCCATACCTGTGTTGTGGCTGGGCAAGAGAAGCTTTTTCTGACTTTCCTGCATTGCCAGGACTCTTCCTTTTACCCAGATGCTGATTTTCCAAAAACATCTGGTGACTCTGCCTGGAAGACTTGCACCCATGAATTGCTGATCCCAGCCAGCTGAACCCAAACCTTTCTGGGGCTGTGGAGAGGCTCTCAGGGTGTGATCACCAGAGTTGTATCTCTACAAAAGCTAACTAAAAACATGAAATTATGCAGACTGTCACGGCAGATTTTCAAATTCTAAAGAGAGTTTTAATTTTATTAAAAAATTAAATTAGTTCTCTAAGGAGGAAAGGATGGTGTGCTCATATGGGGCTGTGTGTGTTTGCGTGTGTTTATTTATCCATCCACTCCTACATGCTGCTTTTTGAGCCCCAAATTTCAGCAAAAACTCAACATTTTGACAGTGTTCTTGGAGTTTATAAATCTCTAAAATGGTGTGAAATATGCAGCTCCAAACAAAAAAAAAAAGCACTTCTATTAATAGCCACAGTGAGAAGACTGACATCTAAGTTGAACCCTCAGTAGAGAATCCACATAGGGGGATGTTAAAAATGCTCCAACCACAGAAGGAGTTTCAATCACAGCACATCCTTTATTGTGCACCAGAGAATCCAACCACAATGCAGAAATCCCCAGGAAACTACCCCGTGTTATTTCTGCTGCTAATAGAAAAACTCATCTGGTCTGTTTGTTTATTTGTGTGTTGGGTGTTTTTAAAATTTTATGGAAGAAGCCGCAGGGCATGACATTTTAAATTAAGATTAGATTGCTATAGGAAATGGTGAGAAAGGTCACAGAAATATCCCTCTCTTGGCAAGGAAAGGCCTTCAAAACCACGTTCCAGGCTTTGCTCTGCTGAGCAGGGTGTTGAGGATGTGCTCAGTCCAGGCGTGGGAAAGGGGAGCAGTTTCTGGGCAGCTCCTCAGGAAGGAATGGGAATTTTTGGGAGGTTCATGAGGGCTGGCAGCACTGTGTTGTGTTAATGCTGTGCTCCCTACCATGCTCCTTCTCCTGAGGGAATAATGCTTTAGGCTGTAATAATGCAGGGTCCAAGGAGGCACCAGCCTCTCATATGAGAGTGATAGCAGGAGTCATCTCACCAAACCTACAAGGTATCCAGGGCTAAGTTATTTCCTTTGTAATCAGAATAAATAGGCAAAAATAGAATAACTTCTCCCTGGGAGGTGTTTCATCCTGTGTCAGGTGGGGGCTCACCCTCTGGGTGACTGCTTGTCACCATGGACCTCACCAGAGCTCAGGGTGACTTGTTTAGATTTGCTCATCTCGTTTGTAGACACCCTGTTTGATGCCTTGGGAAGGCTGAGCTGAAACAGAGACTGGACAGAGCTAGAAAATAAAGTAGGGATTTATTGAAAGGCCTTTAGGGTACACTTTGGGCAGGACAGGGCCTGGCCAGGGCTACACCAAAGATGGACCCAAAATGGTCACAAAATGGACAAACGGTTGTGAGGTCTCACACTTTGATAAGTTTTGGTCCATTTGCATATTGGGGTTGAATTGTCCAATCCCAGCTCCAGGCTGTGAGGTCCCATCCTCCTTGTTCCTCCCTCCAGCCACCCTTGTTTGTACTTTTGAACCTGAAAGTTGTTCTTGGTGTGCAGCAGGACAAGGATTTGTTTTGTGTCCCTGCTGTGTGCAGAGAGCTGAGTGACACTGACTGTGAGCTCAGAGCTGCACCCTGGGCAGCACAGAATGTGAAAAATATGGAAGATAAAACTTAAGGCATCATTTGAAGGCAGATGAACTTCACTCAAGTTGTCCTAGTCCACAGTGATGGCTTCCAAGAAGAGGTTTAGTACAGGGCTTAATCCAGCTCTGTCTCAAGCTCAGCCTGAGACTGAGATCAACGTGATGAGCAGATATTGCCACCAGCCAGCACCTCTGAGATCCCCACACTGCTCTGAAGCACCTGACAGGGTAGGATGCTGCTGGATGGACCTAAAATCTGAGCTGTCTCTGAAAATAAAGTACAAATGACTTCTTGCATGGAAATTGTGATTAGGGCAAGCAGCTGGTTATGGGGGTGTGCTCTGAGGATTTTTGTGTCCTTCTGCTCGTTAAGGGAGGCTTCCAGGTGAGCTGATGCTGCTGATGTGAGCAGTTTAGCACTCCTCATAGCTTCAGCAAGGACAGACATTGGAGATTATGACATTCTACCTGGTAAGGGTTTTTCTGGTTCTCTTGACAATTACAATGATATTTTTCTCCTTTTTTTCCCCCCTTCTTTGCTCTCTGCTGATATTCTCAGCATGATGTGGAAGCAGTCCCACTGCTGCTACTAATCGAGCCCAGCTGAATCTTTCCAAGACTTTCTGCTTGGAATTACAGCATTTTTCTTGTGATTCTATTACAAGGACATGGCAGCCTCTAGTTCTCCTTTTGCAATTTCAATCTGTAGTTGCACATCCAAGTGTTGAGCTGTGTAACCATAAGTACTCTCACTCTTATGGATACTCTGGTCTGTTTTTATGGATACTCTGTTTTCACTGTTTCTATTATTTCTGCATGCTGTAAAAGTTATGAAACTTGAAGGAAGAAGCCAGCAATGTGGCCAGTTCTAGGCAGAGATGCATTTTTCACGTGGGGACTGGGGTGTTGGAAAGACTGACACTTGTTTTTGTCATAAAAATTGCTTTTGCTAACCCCATTCTGGCTCAGCAATGCATCCACAAGACCCTTGGCGGTTCCAAACACCCTTTTGCTACGCTCTCTTTATGCAATTGTTTATTTTATGGTGTCAACTACTTTGTATTGTTGGGACATTGTTGCAGGCCAATATTTTACTTGGCAAAACTCTCTGAGTCACAAGCTCAGTCCCTCAAAATTTCCTAGCGTGAGTGATCAGTGAAACCAGAGCGTGCTCTGACATCTGTGAGGGGTTGTGGGTACAAGAGGGGGATTAGCAAAGAGGTGATCTCAGCTGCTCGTGTTCTGCATGCAGCACATGGGGTAATTGAGCCACCAGAAAGTGCTGCAAGATGATGCTGGTGACTCCTCCCCAGTGTGTGCAGCTGTGAGGTGCTAAAGCACTCCACTCTCTGCTTTATTGGGGGCTGGAGACCAAAGCCAGTTGGAAATTCGGAATGAAGAGTTCTCCCTCCTTTAATTGGGCATCCCTGAGGGGTGACTGCACACACACCCAGGGGCTCAGAGAGCCAGCAGTCAGTGACAGAGATGGTGGGGAGGGATCTGCTGTTGATGGGGTTTGGTCTGATTGATTTCCTTTTATTAAAAAGTACTGAAATTCTCATCTGAAATGTGATGTGTCAGGTCTCCTGGAGGTAGAGCTCTGTGTGCTACAAGTTTGGAGAGGGTATTTGCTGAATGCTGAGATGGCTCAGTCTGGATGTGTCATCACCATGTCCCTGTTCAGAGTTTGACATTGTAGGAATGATCACTCTATTCTTCCTGAAGCCTTGGCATGTATCCTGGATTTTACTGTCAGTCCTGCTTCTGTTTGCTCTGGATGAGCCCTGTACCCTCTGTTTTTCAGAGAAATGACCACGTCCTGGTGAATTGGAGCAGAGCTCTGTTGCAGTGAGATGCAAGGTGCAGCACACAGCAATCCTGGCAGTCTGAACCCTCCTCCTCCCCATCAGGCTACACTCATGGTGCTGCTGCTTGTGGCAAACACAACTGGGCAAATCTCCTCCAGCTTCTCTGTTCCACAAGAGCTTCTAACCCAGTAAATATTTTTTTTTTCTGTCTTGCCAAACGGGTTCAGCACCAGCACTGACACCTGTGGTGGGACCCGGTGCTGCTTCACCCTGGTTCAGGAGATCTCAGATATAAAGGAACTTTCCCTGTGCTCAGAGGCTTGGAGACACCAACCACCAGCAGATGAGTCCTGATTGTAGGAATGAAGAGCTCACAGTTTTGTTAGTCAGAAGCAGGATCTCAGCCTGGGTTGCTCCAGGAGCACAGAGTGGGCTGTTTCATCCCAAGAGAATTTTGTGGGTTATTTTGGCAGAGCACAATGGAAAAAGCACGGACTGTGGCTGCCTTTGCAACTCTTGGCTGTGTGGATGACAAAATTTGCCTTCTGGCCTGCCAGGATGTTTTGCCTTTGTTAGCACAAACTTATTTTGGACACTTTTTAATTTTTTTAATTTTTATTTTTACTTTCTTTCGGTCTCCTCTGCCTGGTCTTTGTCCCTGAAGCCCACACTGCTGGGAGCATCCAGGAGATAAGAAATTGGTGAATTATGTTTTGCATCATCTATGGTTGGAATTTCAGTGCTGCAGGGTCAGTTTTAAATTATCCCTGGAGGGTTGGTTGTGTTTTATAAGCTGGATGGCTTGGCTTGCAGCCGTTTGATTTTTCCAAATAGTATAAATCTATAGCCATTTGCCTTTGGCACAAAAACCCTCCCCGCTTCGAAGTCAAGAATAATTATTTTCCCAGAGACAAGGTCAGCAGCTGGATTCAAATAATGGGATGGAAAAAGCCACTCTTGTTGCTTTTCACATGAGTTTTAATAAGTAATTTTTTAAAAGTAACCTCAGTGCATCAGCATCTGCCCCTTGCTCCCATGGCAACCCCTGGGTTCCTTAACGCAGGTACAGCTCCCAGCACCCTCCAACAGGGCAGGAATTTCCTCTGAAGCTCCACCTGCAGCAACAAACACACAGAAAAGCACAAGAAATTATACACAGCCACTGTTCTCCTCTCCTAACAGTGGCTGTTTCCCTAAAATATTCTCAATTACTCTAAAAACTCACATTTTCCTTTTTTTTTTTTTTAAATATGATTAACTGGAACTAATGTAGTTCACATCAACTGAAATCTCTCATTTACATTTCTACTTTTCCAGAAAGAAATACTCTTTGCAAGTAACTTGCACTAAAAATGCCAATTTAGGGATGGGTCCCTGGACAGCACTTTCCACCTGGATCTGCAGGGAGGACTTGGGATGCAGGAGGGAAATGTCCCACCAATGGCCTCATGAGTGGTTTGGAGAATAAAAATAAACACTGCATCTGTACTGGACATGAGCTGTATCTAGCCTGATTTTCCTTCTTGAAGCTTTTGAGTTTATTCAGGATTATTATTTCAGGCATCCTTTCCCCTTGCTACTGAAAGTCCATTAAGATGGAAAACAAACCCTTCTCTCTTTGAGCACGTGGATAATTTTGGTCTGGACCAACTTGTGTCAGAGTGACATAACCCCCAAAAAATCAGTCAGGAACCGTTTGACTGAAGTTGTGCTGCCAGAAATATGGAAGGTTAAAATAATCCTTGGCAGGGTCTCCATCCCCTGTGGATCCCAGGTGTTGGACACGCAGATTCCAGCTCTGCCTCGGCTGCTTTGGCCTCTTGTGTGTCTGTGAAGCAATTGATGGCAGAGAAAGGAAAGGGTGAAGAGCTGTGGCTAAAGGGATTGATGCCTTAAGTTTTATCTTTCATATTTTCAGATTTCCCCCTGCTAATTTCCAGCAAGTGTTTTTAGTCCTATTTTACATAGAGGCAAACCAGCAGCGGGGTGAAGGCTGGCATTTTGGAAAGGTGCCTCTCATTCTGGGAGCTCTCAGGTTTTATCCCACCCTCCAATGTGCCAAGGGTGCTGTTCCCCTGTCACAACACAGCATCCAACCTTCAGCTCATGCTGAGAAGTGGGAGAGTGATGGCAAAGCTGAGGGAGGAAACACAATTAGGGTGATGGATCCCCATGAGCCGTGCAGTTTCCCTTGGGATTGTCATCCACCCCGAATTCCCAGCTCACCCCAGAGCCACCATCTCCAGTGGGGCAGGAGGATCAGATTTGGGGTTCTCCTAATTTGTTTCCACACTGCCCATTGCCCTTTGGGCTGTTCAGTGTAATTCCTGGTAGGAATTCAGTCCCAGCTGAGGAGCCTCTGCCCATGGGAGCAAGGCTCACTCCTTCCCTGTCCATTTCTCCATCTCCACACACCTGGTGTTGTCATTCCTGCCTGTCCCAGTGGGTGTATAATAGCTCCCACTCACTTTTCACAGGCGCCCTGGGTGAATAAACAAGGTGAGGGCTGGTTTGGTCTGGCTCAGAGGGCTGAGATGAACCAACCTTCCTGCACAGCTGACACCAATCCCACAGCCTCCCTGGCACCCATGGGTCATTCCCGACCCAGACACCCACAGAGTTTCACTGTTTGTTTGAGTGCTGCAACCCAGTTGTGCAGGGAAGGCTCCAGTAAATATTCAGCAGAAGGGCAGCTCTCCCTGCCAGCCCTAAGCCCAGCAGGGCACTGATGGGTTTATTTAAGAGGCTGGGCAGGATATGTATTTTCCACACAATAAGAAGGGTGTTGGCCAGGTTTGTTCACTTCAAGGTTTGCTTGTTTGTGGGTATGAGCCCCCCCAAACCCAAAGGAACAAAGTCTTTCCTGCCTTACACAGTGACCACACCTGGTGTGATCTGTCCCTCGCTTCAAGCCTCGTGCATTGGCAACATTTCTTGGGAAAACAGAAGTTAGCACCAAGTTTCTCTCTTGTGGATGATCATTTCTGATTTCCCTGGGTAAAATCCATGTTGGACTGACAGGTTCACTTCCACAATGGGCCACAGCTCCAGAGGAGTTTTGAAGAGACATAACTGCAAAACCTCAGCCCTGATTGAACAGAGACAACTGCAGAACCTCAGCCCTCACTGAAGAGACACAACTGCAGAACCTCAGCCCTGACTGAGCCACCTTGGCTTCAGGTGGTGCCTGTGGATTTTGGGCTGTGGGGACAGGGCACCCTTCCAGCAGAGAGCAGCACATGGGGGAGCTGTGGTGGGAGGAGAGGAGGAAGGGCTGGGGGGCCTGGGCTGCATCAGCAAACCATGGCAGGGGTCCAAACTCTTCAATAAAGTCCTCCAAAAGCTAATTGTGGGAAGAAGTTCAGATTAACAGAAAGATGCTTTGGCAGACAGAGGTTGGCCCAAGAATGGGGTAAATCAGGTGGCTCTTCCATCAATAAAGTCAGGATTAAATCCAGAATGTGGGACTTGGGGAACAGGGGAGGCCACTGGTCAGGTCTGAGACATTTTAGGGTTACCAGACAGAAGAAGCCTTTCCAAGCCATGGATGTCAGTCTGTCATAGTCACAGAGAAGCCAGGATCCCTTGCACTGAGTTATCAGGAGCAAACAGTTCTCTGAGCAGTAGTTAAATGTAGTGTCAGATATGATATCAGTATCTCTCTGAAATAGAATTTGATTTTCTCTTTAGTGTTTTTTCTCCTCCATGCTGTCAGTGATGAAGCTTGTAGGACCAATTTATCTGTCCACTGGTGCAAATTTAAGTTTAGATACTGCTAAATCTTCTCTTCTGCTCACAGGACCACCTTTTCCACCCTCATAAACATTGAAATAAATTTTCCTATGACAGAAAAGACCAAAGAGCCATGGAAGAGGCAAACACTGCACTGGAATGACAGGAAGAAATGGTGTCACTCAGAATTAAGCCCAACTTTGTTTGGCACTTTGGCCCCATGCAAATGAGTGGTAAAATTTGCATCAGCTTGGGCTGAGCTGAGATAAACCTTAATCCATTATAGATGGTAACTCTTTGCTGCTCATGTTGTGAGGAGTGTGGGTACAGGTTTCTAGGCTTCAGGCAAGTCTGATCGTGGCTTGGATCACAGCTGCCTCACTAGAGCCAGTTGCAAAAGTCGTGTTGACTTCAATGTGACCAGGTTTGGGCCCTGCGGCAAGCCCGGCCTTTCAGCCAGCCGAGATCAAGTGTGATATTAATTTAATACCTGGTGAATCACCTTGTAGGATATAATTTTTCCCATTGCAGGGAAAGGGGTGTATTCAACAACCCAATATGATCCCTCCCTCTTTAACTGCTAATCCAACTAAATCTTCTGGCAGCAGACATCTGAAAAACACTGGAAACTGCCATCCCACAAACGTGGCCATGCGCTGTAAAAATAGCTTTATGCTGAAATGCTATTTTATTACAGCAGTTGCTATAGTTTCTGGATCTGGCAGAGATTCCTTCCCCATAAACCCTGACTTTAAAAGGGGGGGTGTTGTAAGTCAGCTGTTGTGATTCCCATTAGGCTGAAACTTGGCACCGAGTCCATCTGTACGTTAAGCTCATCCCCTGCAGGTCTTCTGAGCCTTCTCAAAGTGTTCGTGTGTGACTTGTGCACAGGGGAAATACCAGCCCAGATTCACTGGCTGCTCTGAAAGTCTCATTTCTGGGCTCCTGAGAGGCAGGAGAAGCCCTAAGAGCAGCCAAGGCCAGGAGAGGCTCGGCGTAGGCGCAGCCGTGTCAGATGCAATACCACGGTGAAGGTCAACTTCATTATTACTGTCTCTCTCTGTTTTATGTATTATACCTCACTCTTTCCAAGGTGACAAGGGAGAAAATGAGAAAACCCACATGTGTTCCTGGCTCTCTGCTTCTCTGCACAGCTTCCATCTGTCCCGAGCCGTGAGACGTGGAAGCTGCAGGGAAAAGCAAAGGAGGCTTTTCCCAGGCAGGTCTCAGCTTGGTTTGAGCCCCACAGCAGCAGGAGAGCAGGTGGGTGCAGAGAAATTCCCCACAGACATCCCAGCAATGCCAGAGAGAAGCTCAGAATGAAGCACTGGTGTATCTCCCACCTCCCAGGAGCTTGCAGAGGACCAGTGCTGGCCTCTCTGGAAGGCAGATGTTGTCTTGGGGTTTATTCAGGAGGCCAAGGTGTGGATGAGACAGCCAAATTGTTCATCTCCTGACAGCAGTTTGCAGTCACTTTTAGGTAGGAAGAGCCAAGTAAGGGTTTGTGGGGTTTTCAGTTAGCAGGAAGCAAGTCACCACTAGAAATCTTCCACCTGGAGGCCAGTGTTTCTCCTGGAGGTGAAGATATGTCAGTGCATGGTCAGGTGAACTAAACCCTGCGAGGGAATGATTTGTTTGGAGTCACTGCACAATGGAGCTATGCAGAAAATGCAGTTATTACCTGTGGCTGTTAGTTTTGGGTCCTGAACACAGCCTTGCTCATTGTCATGCCAAGGCTCAGGGGCTGCACTGCTGCAGAAAGCTGCTGGTGATGCAGGGGCTGGGCACCATCCCTTAGTGTTGCTTTTATCTTATTTTTGCCAGAGTCAGGATTAAAAAAGCGTGATGGTATTTTGTGTTCGGACTCAGATGTTTATTAATTCTTATCTATATTACAGACTCACAAACCATGAGCTCTACAGCACTTCTAGCTAACAAAGTAAGAATGGAGCCCATCTCTCTCTCTACAAGGCCTTTTAAGGATAAACTGTCCAATTAAGAAATGACACCTAAATTATTTTTACTTTTAACCCAATAACCAAACACCCATGGCCTGCAATGTGGATTTTTCTATCCAATTACAAAATACCACCCAGAGCCATGAAGAAGAAGGTGAAAAAGAAGGACTCAGCCTCTGCCCTAAATCCTCCATCTTGCTTTATATAAATTACTATAGTCTAAAAGATTAAACTCTAAGTTTTCCACCCACTGATATCACACACTTCTATTCAAACTCCACACCCACAATCCCAGTGCTGTCACTGAATTCTGGAAGCCTTCTCCAAGGCCTCAGGTCAATGCAGTGTTTGCTTGGGGGTCAGTGCCTGTCAGCACAGAGAGTCTGAAATTCTCAGTGCCCAGGGTTCCAACACTTTATGGAATATGCATCCACACACGGCTCTTGGGAATCCCCAGCTTGGAGAGGCTCAGGTCAGGTCTGCCATGCCAGAGCTGCAGGGAAGGCAAGGGGCAGGAATATCTTTAAAAAACATCAAATAAATAAATAAATAATCCTTTCCACCCCCTGGTGCCTCTGATCCCACGTTGTGTCAATGCTCAGGAGCCACCCACGAGGCGTGGGCAGTGCTGTGGGTTCCTGTGGCCCCCGCTGCAGGCAGATCACTCCACAGGCTTCTCTTTGATGCTGAGGCAAGGTCTGGGTATTTCTTTCTTCTTTACTCCTCCCCTCGGAGGGACAAAGGCAGCGGTGTTGTCTCAGAGCCAGCTGTGCTCTATGCAAACCAGATGCCCATCACAGGCAGCTGTCAGGTGTTGCTGCCCCTGGTGCCATGAGGGATCTGTGCTTGGGAGGTCACTTTGGGAAGGCTGGAGCTCTGCTCATCCCATGGCAGCACCACAGTCCTTGCCAAAGGCACAGGGGCTCCACAGGACCCATGTTTCTGCTGCATCTCCCAAATCTCCCTCAGGTGGGACCCACCTGTTATAAATGAATAGTCAATTTAATCAATACAAAAAAGGAATTTATTTCATAATTTAATACAACCGTAGAAGCCACAAGCAAAACGCAGATGGGCACTGAACGAGATCAGTGCCAGGTGAGACAGGGAGGGGCTCTCCAGCTCTGCTCCACTGTGACTCACAAAGTTCGACTATCACAGGGTCTTTTTATAAGTTCTCAGCCTTTTCGGGGCTCTCTTGTCTTCTTCTGTTGGTCTTGCCTCCTTTTGCATGTTGGTACATGTTCTTTTCCTTATCCCCGACAAAAGTTCCTGGGATACACTTCTTACAGACGAATATTCATCTATCTTTGGTGCATACCATTATAATCTCGTCACACGAAAATCCCCTGGAAGACACTTCTCACAGATGAATATTCATGCCATCTTTGGTGCAGACCAAAATCCCCTGGAAGACACTTCTCATAGATGAATATTCATGCCATCTTTGGTGCA
>VWYN01023506.1:4928-25647 GCA_013400075.1 Hippolais icterina
AAAAAGGGAAAGGGCGGGGCGGGAGCGACAAAAGGAGGGAGAAAGGGAGGGTTGTGTCAGAGAGATGTGGTGGGTGAGGGTGGTGGGGACAGGTGGGACAGGTGTGCGTGGGGGTGAGATGGGATGGGAAATGGGAGTTTTAAAGCAAAGAAAAACCAGCTTGTCCCAGACGGGGGTGAAGGGCTGGAAAAGGGGCTGGTCCTGTTTTAAATGTCAACCACCCTCTGCACAAAGATGCCTTTTCCCTGGTCACACCATGGTCACACCATGGCCAAGGTCAGTGCTGATTGTCCCTGACCAGTGGAAGTCCAGCTCTGCATGGACCACGAGGGAAGGGGACGGGACCTTCAGGCCAACAAATCTCACCAGGCCAACAGATCTCACCAGGTCTCCAGGTGAGCGTTACAGCCAATCTTGTTTTTACATGACTTGCACTCTGCCAGGCCCGGGGGTTGATTATTCTTTTCTTTTCTTGTTCTTGAACCCACTCCACGGCGAAGCTAATTCTCCTTCCTGGCTGGAAAAAGGCACTGTGGCAGTAGGCATGGTGACAGCAGGGCATGGTGACAGCAGGGCATGGTCACAACCAGTCGTGGCTGCAGCGAGTCCTTCTGCCTTCAGTAACATTCCTTCCATCTTCCCCAGGTCCTGCCACGGCTGCAGGGGACACGCTGTGACACCAAACACTTGCAGGACTCAGCAAAGAAGGCCATAACACTCCAAACCTTCCCTAGAATGGTGTTTCCACAAATCCTTAAATGCTCCTTGGTGCACTCAAATTTGGAGCATCTCAAGCTGGGCTGGACAGACCTCTTGGGTGATCCAGCAGAGGTTCTGGATAGTGGGAATCTGGTGGCTTCCACATTTTCTGGTACCTCTAATTGTTTGAATTCAAACTGCAGCTTCTTTGGTGGCAAACCTGTGTCATTTTGAGCTATTTCTTGAAGGAAACAAGCCCAACAAGTTTAATCTGTGTGATCACAGCCGTGTTAGGTTGAATGTGTCTGTGTGCCCGTGTATGTGTACAGGTTTTCCATACTAAAGCCAGGTTAATTCTGTTAGGAAGTGGATCCTCGCTCTGGTGCAGCACAGGGTTGTTGTATTTCTATCTAATTACCCAGGTAATGCAATTAGAAAATCGGGTCTAAGCTGACATCAAGAGGAGAGGTCCCCAGGTTTGCACAGCAACAGGACTACGGCGATTAAAAGTGCCACGCTCAATTATTGACACCTGAAAGCGTCTTTGGGAAACTCCATCTCCACCCACATCCTCTGTGATATCCAACAGATCTGAGCTGCAGCTCACTGCTGTGTGCACAGAGAAGGAATTTATGAGGGCCTGGAGTGACAGGACAAGGGGGAATGGATTCAGACTGGCAGGGGGCAGGGATGGACGGGATATTGAGAAGGAATTGTTCCTTGTGAGGGTGGTGAGGCCCTGGCACAGGGTGCCCAGAGGAGCTGTGGCTGCCCTTGGATCCCTGGAATTGTCCAAGGATGGGGCTCGGAGCAACCTGGTCTGGTGGAAGGTGTCCCTGCCCATGGCAGGAGATGGGAATGAGATGAGCTTTAAGGCCCAACCCAAACAATTCTGGGATTCTATGAACATGAGCTCCTTCTCCCAAAGTGTCTGGAGTTGGGCTGACTCATCTCTTCAGGACCTTCTGCTTGAGCTCAGCATCTTCCTCAGGAGACCTTTCCAGGCAGAGAGTGTGAGGGACAGGGATCACCTCCAGCTGGGAAGCACACTGGAGGACAGATGGGTGTAAACAGCAAATAAAGGTGCTCACAGTTACCACAGAGCCCTTTTCCCTTTTCTGCAGCACAGTTACTTCCACAGAGCATGACCAAATCCCTTTAGACACAAGAGTAAAGGGCTCCTGCTGAGGTGAGGACAAATGATGGAGCTGTGGATCTCCTCACCTCAGGAACACAGGCAGCTCCAAAGGACCACCCCTGGCTGGAAGCAGTGGCCTGGCAGAGCAGTGGAGGTGAAGAAAAGGTGTGAAGGCACCACTTCATGCTTAATTTCTGACCTCCAGCAGCAGCAGGAGAGGGTGGCTGGTCCTGTCCTTCTCTGACACTGCCCCTGGGCAGCTTTGGCTTAATGCAGTTGTATTTAACCATGTCTGTGCTAAGCTTGAATGACAGAATTTCTTTCTATTTGAAGGAGTTGTGGACTGACTCCTGCTGGGGTTTGTCCAGCTCCATGGCCCTCATCCCTTTTTAGCAGGTTCTGAAAGTACTTTATCATGTCCTTATATCCCCTGAGCTTTCCTGGGGGTATCAGCTCCCTTTGGTGGCTGGCTGGACAGGGACATGGAGTGGTCTCTCTGCCAGGCCTGTGACTGTAGGATGCCCCACACAGAGCCTGATTGCCCAGAGGGCTGAGCTGGCCAAGGTCACTCCATGCCTCAGTTTCCCCCCTCTAAACCAGGGGTGCTGACACACAGCCCCCTCCAAGCAGAGGACAAGACATCCTATGGCCCATGAACCTCCCCCCACAGCATCTCTCTGCAATACTTTATACTTTGGGGTCTTCTCAGGTGTCTCAATTTTATATTGAGATCCTAGAAGTCTTTTCACACCAAATCACAAGAATCATTTATGTTAGAAAAGGCCTCCAATATGTCAAGTCCAACCTTTGACTGATTGCCACCTTGTCAACCAGACCAGAGCACTGAGTGCCATGTCTGGTCTTTTGTGGAACCCTTCCAGGGATGGTGACTCCTGGCCAGCCCATTCCAATGCCTGACAACCCCTTCCATGAAGAAATTCCTCCTGATGTCCAACCTGAACCTTCCCTGCTGCAGCTTGGGGTTGTTTGCTCTCATTTTGCCACTGGTTCCCTGGGAGCAAAGCCTGACCCCCACCAGGCTGCATCATCCTGGTCAGGGAGTTGTGGAGAACAAAAAGATTCCCCCTGAGCCTCCTTTTCTCCAGGCTGAGCCTCCCCAGCTCCCTCAGCTGCTCCTCCCAGTCCTTTCTCTCCAGTTTTGCATCTCATGGCAGGGCAGTGGGCATGCGGTCAACCCTAAACATATTCCAGGTGGTCTCTCCTCACTCCAAGCTTTGAAAATCCCTTCTACCTAAGCCACACCATTGCAAAACCTCTTTCTATGCATTATCCCAGCACCTACAAAGCACTGGGGCCGTCACACAGCTCCTCAACGGGAGCTGCTGAGGGCTGGCAACTCCTCCACTCTCTGCAGCTCTCCCACCTCCTGCTCCTTTGCAGGATTCTTGGAAATCCTGCGGGGTTTTGTTTGGGTTTTTTGCAAACACCCTCTTGCCTGGGTTTTCTCGTCAGCCTCCCTATTTTTTTCTGCTCCCTTGGGAGGGAGCTTGGCACGCTCTGAAAAAAGGTAAGCGTGAGTTTTCTGTCTCCATTGGTGAGCTTTCTGCACTGGGAGCAGCGAGGAGCCCTCGCACACAGGGAAAACGCTCGCCTGATTATGCACCACCACCACCAAAGCTCTTGTTGGCACCGGGTCCTCAGTGCAGTCAGCTTGAAAAATGGGGAGAAAACACAAAAATATGAGCAAAGAGAAGGAGGCACTGGGTCCTCAGTGCAGTCAGCTTGAAAAATGGGGAGAAAACACAAAAAAACGAGCAAAGAGAAGGAGGCGCGGAGCTCGTAGGGTGGGGCGGTGCGGGAAGGCAAGAGGTGGTGCTAAAAGAGCAGCAAGACGGGGATGCTGGGCACCATGGGGCAGGGGATGAGGGGATAATTCCCCATGGCAGGAGTGTGCCATCTGTAAAAACCCATTTGGGCTGTTTTTGTAGGAAGCGAGGTGGTAAAACTACATTCGCTAGCAAATAACTTAAATATTGCCAGTCACGTCACATTGTGGTTGTTTGGAAATAATTATATCCATATCACAGACAGTAAATAATAGATGTGCTTTCACTAACATTTTATTCATGTTCTGTTTTAATATGGCAAACTTAGAAGTAATTTAATCTCCCAGTAAATTGAACTGGTAGGGGGTTCTTCACACAGAAGATTGCAAGTTATTAATTCCAGGCAGTCTTCATCTTGTACAATTAGTCACTGTTTGCAGCTGGAAATGTTTTATTAATTTTCCATAGCAGTTGATTTTCCACAGTTTTCTCAGTTTAAATTAAGCAGTAAGAGCCGCTGTTTCTTCTTAAATAAATTTCCTTTCCACAAAAATACATGCCTCTGGCTATGTCAATTTTCCCGTTTGATTAAAGTGCCAGCAGGCAATTAATAACTTAATGCATTTTAAAGTACTTTTGGAAAAGTAATTTGAATAGCCAAACTTGTATATTTGAATTGATTGTTGCAGAAGATTTAACACACATTCTTAAATCACAGAACCTTGTAAAGGACAAATGGAGAGTTGGAGAAGAAGCAGCCACCATCCAACACCGTCTCCTAAAAACTGAGGGATCTCCTAAGGCTCCTTCTCCTCTGGGATTGTCACCCAGATTGTGGTCATGGGAGAGGGGTTGGGGCCTGGTTCATTGGAGGCTTGCAAGAGAAGGGATTTTTTTTGCAAGAGAAGGAATTTACTGCATTGGCTGAACTCATTGGAGATGAGGTCCTTGGGAAGCCCTGAGGAAAGGACCTGCTCTGGTAAATAATTGTCCCTTCTCCACTGCATGGGCTGGGACATTCCCAGCCCTGACAGAGGCCCCCACTGGCAGCAGGAATCTTCTCTCAGGTGGGCCCCAGAGGGTCCTTGTGGTGATTCAGACCTAATTCCATTGCACATCCATCACAGAATCACAGAATTGTTTCAGCTGGAAAAGGAACTTAAATATCACCTGATTCCAACCACTTCCATGTGCAGGGACACTTTCCACTAGATGAGGTTGCTCCAAGCCCTATCCAACCTGGCCTGGAATTCACTGTGTGGTTTGGGGCATCCACAGCTTCTCTGGGCACCCTGTGCCAGGGCCTCACCCTATAAGGAAAAATTTCTTCCCAATATCCCATCTAAACCTACTCTCTCTTAGTTTGAAACTAAAGCCAAACCACCCCTTTTCTTGTCACTTCATGCTCTTGAAAAAGTCCCTCTCCATCTCTCTTGAAGGCTTTCTTCAGGCACTGGAAGGCTCCAACTAGGCCACACCAAAGCCTTCTCCTTTCCAGGCTGAGAATTCCCAATTCTACCAGTCTTTAGCCATCAAGAATTTCATCATAACCAATCTAAACCTGCCTTCTGTCAATTAAAAACCATTCTCCCTCGTCTTCTCCTCATCTGCTCGTGTAAAAAGTCACTCTCCATGTTCATCTCCATGCCCATGGTTATATCCATGCCCTTTCCCGTGTCTATCCAGGGCCAGGCTCAGGGGGAGCAGCTCAGCACAAACTCCTCCTGTGATTCCAGCCCTTCCCTTGCATGGAAACAGGGACCACAAAAGGTCACCTCACCCATGCCTGGCCCTCAGTGGGACCAGCAACTTCCAGACTGGAGAGATGTTGTATTCCTCTGAGGAGTGGATTTTCCCCTCAAAACCCCCTGAAGCCTGTGCCGTGTAGTTGGACCCTTCCTCCCTATCTTACCTACTCCTGACCCTATTGGCTCTGGGCCAATATCTTTCCTTAGCCCAAAAGTAGATAAACCCCTGTCTCTTCCTGTTCTCTCTCTCTCTCCTCGCTCCCTTGGAACACCACACGAAGAATAAAGCATGGACTGAAGCTGAGGGGTGAGAGCCACTCTTTTGAGATCTTTATTCTGTCTCTATGAAATGTATCTCCCTAAAACCCCTGAGAAACTGAGCTAGCTAGAGCCTGGGGGCTGGCTAGAGGGAATATATTTCAGAGAGATCTTTGTCCAACTGGCTCATGAGACCCCACCACATCCCCTGGGCACCCACCCAGGCTCTGCTGCCCTTCCAAGGACTCTGTCACGGCCGTCCCTCCCGCTGGATGAGTTTTCCCAGGAAGTTGTGTGCAGCTGAGGCCGGGTGTGCCCAGGTCACGGCGGGCAGGCCAGCGGGGCGTCTCTCCTCTCACACCTGACACCCTGATCCAGCAAAGCCCTTAAGAGCCCTCATAAATATAACCAGATAAACACCCCCTTTGAGTCGGTGGCATTATTCCTCTGCTTGCCTTAAAGCAGGCGCTTAAGGACTTTGCTGGATTGGATTTGAAATGCTTTAGCCCTCGCCTTTATCTGCCTTAAAATCAATCTTGGAATAAGGGCTGTCTTGTATTTGTTACTCCTTTCAAGACATCAGCAATTCCATCAATGTTTCCTCCTTTTTGCAGAAGTTGAGGAACGCTGTGGCATCGCCCAGCTGCAAGGAGCTGAGGGCATCATGAGAGACAACTGTGAATTTCATCTGGTGCATCCATGAAATGGAAAGAGATTATTTTTCTCTGTGCTGAGCTGACTTTTCTGACCATCTCAATGCAGACCTGGAGCCAAGTGTGGGGTGGCAGGAGGGGAAGGGGTGGCTGGTTCATGTTGTGGCTATCAGCGTTTCACACATCTGAGAGCGTGGCGTGCCCCAGCTGAGCACTTCAATTCACTTAGTGCCAGATGAAATGGCAGCTGTGTTGGATTGATAAAAAATAATAATCGTGATGAAATAATAGGATTAATGCCAGCTAGTGCTGTTTAACCAAAAGGTCATTTTGACAGAGGTAACTTTCATCAGGAAGCATCAAAATATCAGATTTGTTTTTTATTTTTTTTGAGGAGAAGGCACTAAGAAGACAAAGTGGGGATGTTGAACGTGCCAGGACTTTCCTGGGCTGTGGCATTTGGCTGGAAGCAGCTCCCAGTCTGCAAAGAGAAGGTTCTCAGCTCCAGAAACATCATGGGCAAAGCTCTGCCATGACCAGCACCAGGCCCTGTGTCCCAGCTGAGAAACTCACCCTCAAACCATATTCCTGTGGGTGAACTCTCAGGGGTTTTATTTTTCTCTAATTTCCTGGAACCGTGGGGTAGTTCCTGATTTGTCCACTAAAAAACCCCCTTCCTGCTTGTCTTGAAAACCCAGTTCAGCATCACTGCAGTTCCCACCTGCCCTGTCTGGCCCCTGTGGGCAGCCTTGGCTCTGCAGTGACTGCTCAGGTTATGCCAGCACTGACGGCTCTGCCTTTCCTCCCTGAACTGGCTTAGTGCCCATCCTAAGGATGATTGGGCTAAAATACATCCAAATGAAAAAGAAATAAAAGGTTGGAAAGCTCTGCTCCTTGCCTGGGGCTGTGGCAGGAGGAGAAAAGTTGATTGGGAGGAACGGGGTTTTAATTGTGCGTCTCCCTTCTGCCGGTGGTTTTGTGGGATCTCCACCTCTCTGCTTTCCCACCCAGCTGTTCTGCAATGTTTGCCCAGTGAGTCTCATGTCTCTCCTGGAGGAGGGACTCTGCTGCCAGGGGGGGCTCTGGGTTCTCCATCTGTCCTTGCTCCCCATGGGCTGCACTTTTCCCCTCCTCTGAAGGCCAGGGTGGCGTCCTTGGACCTTCCATGTACCTCAGTGCCACGTGCATGATGTCACTGCTGGCTTCCCCACACCATGAGCAACCTGATGAGTTGAAGGTGTCCCTGCCCATGGCAGGAGGGCTGGACTGGATGATTTTTGAAGGTCCTTTCCAACCCAAGCCATTCTGTGATTCCACCACGGCTTGCACCTATGCTCTGTCAGCCTCAGGCTCCACGTTTTTGGAAGCTCCTTGGCATCCCAGGACCAGAGTTGGGGGGCTGTCCCCTCCTTTCCTGCTCCACCTGCCACCTCCCTGCTGCTCAGGGTGGTTTGTATCTTTCTGGGTGTGCACCCTCCTGCAGAGCCCAGTTAAAACCAGTGTATCCCAGTTTATTTTTACCTTTGGAAGGAGGAGGTGGTTTCCAGCAAAAGCCAAAAATGAGTTTTCTCCTGGATTTGGCAGCTGAAGTGTGGGACTGTGCTGTTTCCATCCCAGGAGCTGCTCTCCCACCGCTCCCAGATCAAATGCAAACAGGAGCAGTGGGAGGCCAGCCCGTCTCTAACTGCATGAATCCATCTGAAGGGAAGAGACAAAATCCCCAAATCTCGAAATAATGAAAACAAAGATATCCAAGTAATAAAATCTGCGAGAAGCACAAAGACAACATAACTCAGATCTCAGCTGGCTCAAAGAAAGTGTCCATTAACAAGGGATTAGTGGGAGGGAAGTACACAACCAGTCAATAGGAAGTGAAAACACACCACACAGCCACCTAATATCACAGCCCAGTGCAGGGTTGGGGTGAAGGATGTGTTGGTAAAGTCAGAATAACAGCTACTCCAGAAATCTATCAAATAAAAAAAAAATAAGTGCTGCCAAACCTGCCTTTGCTGTGGAGCCTGGTTCTTAAGAAACCTTGAAAAAGAGAGATTTTGCTTGTCTTGGGGCTATCTCCTCACAGATTTGGACCTTTGGCGTGCCTTCTTCACACAAATAGGAATAAAAAATCAGTGAGATTGATTATTTTCTCCCCACTGCTGCTTTTCAGCTAGTCTGAAAGGGTCCCAAACTCTTCCATCCCAAAATTGCATTGTAATCCCTTGTTTTAAAGGCACTAGTGGCTTGTGGAGTATTTCTTCAAAAGCAGGGCAGGAGCAAGTGCTGTGTAATTAGATATGCAGAGAGCGTAGCGTGTGTGGGTGATACATTCATTTGGAGTAATTCACACACTTGCACTTCCATCGTTATTTAGAGATTAAACCAGTTCAGCTCCTTAGTGCTCACGTCTGCCCAACACCCCCGTGGACCGCAGGCACTGGGGTCCCTCCTGAAGCCACAAAACATTAAACCCCGCCCCAAAATGCTGCTCTGACACGAGCGTTCACGAGCAAAGCCTTATTTTGGTAACTCCGAATTTTAGCTGCTCTGTGTCAGGAGGATGCGGGAGAGGCTGGGTGGTGCCCAACACCCCTCCAGGGTGATTCACAGCCCCCTGGGGGGGTCAGCCCAGCTGCATCGGAAACAGGGCCAGGTTCTAAATAGGGGCTTAATCTGAGTTAAAATTAAATGGGCTTAATCTGGGTTTAATCTGAAATAATACCTCCGGTGTTGTGGATGTATCGGCAGGACCAGGAGCTGTCCTTCACCAGCCCTGGGCAGTGCTGCCAGGCAGGCTGGCTGGGACAGCAGCACCCTGCTGCCTCCTGGAATCATCTCTGGGGCTCTGTGGCCACCAGCAGCAGCGGTGATCCTGCCCTCATCCTGACCACCCTCTGTAGACTGGAGATTTCTGAGTGCAAGACAGAGATTTGTTGGATTTGTGGGTTTGTGAATGCCCAGATGGAGTCAGTGGAACTCCTGAAGCAGTGCAGGTGCTGTTGGAGGTGGCACACAGCTGTGGGTCCCCTCAAGGCAGCGGTGAGAGGGAGATGGAGCCCTGAGATGAAGGCTGTGGGTTGGCTGCCCGTGCTGCTGGGTGCAGGTGAAACCATTCCTCTGAGCCTGGAAGAGAAAGGAAAATGCAGTGGGTACAACAGGGAGGATGGGAAGGAAGTGTGACAGACCTCAGGGACAGGGTGACACTGGCAGCCCAAGCGCTGTAGGACCTGGGTGGGGCTCAGCCCAGCACTGGGATCAGACATTTGCACTTCAAACACGAGCAAAAGTAGCAGAAGGTTGTTCCAGGAGCAGATGAGAGGCTCCCCCACCACCAAAGTCCATACATTCATAGAATATTCTGAGTTGGAAGGGACCCACAAGGATCAGAGTTCAGCTCCTGGCCCTGCACAGACATCCCAACAATCCCACCTTGTCCTTGAGAACATCATCCAAGCACTCCTGGAGCTCTGGCAGCCTCGGGGCTGTGCCCATTCTCTGGGGAACCTGTTCCAGTGCTCAGCCACCCTCTGGGGGAAGAACCTTTTCCTGATCCAACCTAAACCTCCCCTGACAAAACTTGATGCCATTTCCATGGCCAAAACCCAGTGAAAGCAAAAGGGGAGCTTTAAAATAACTTCCTTATTAGAGTCAGTGCACAGCTGAGCCCTTACCCACCACAAAGCCATCAGAGCAATCAGCAGATCCTGCTAAAGACTTTTCCCAGCTCTTCCAGCATCCCTCAGCAAGGGTAGGGAATGCACCCAAAGCCTTGCCAGAGGACCTGGGCACTTCCAGCTCAGAGGTTTCTGCTCCCTGGGTTTGCAAACTTAAAGCAGAAGTGTTTTTCAGGATGTGTGCCCTGAATCCTGCTCCAGCCTGGTGGATTTAGGTGAGCATTGGTCCGAGTGGCATCATCTGACATCAACTGGCCCCTCTGACAACAACTCCTGGGTTGGGGGAGAAGTTTTAAGGCTCTGCTTTGCTTTTTGCCTGGAAATTGGCATGCAAATGCCTGCTCCCCAGAAAATAATGTACATTGTCCCGAGGATTTATGTGTTGCCAGCTGCAATTTATGAGATTCTGCAGGCTCTGCTGGTAGCTTTGTATACTGGAGGTTTCATTTTAGTGTCATCAGCCACAGATTATGACTGCAAGGGGTGCCTGTCTTTAATCTCATTTTTGAAGGAATAAATGTTATTAGTTTTGATGAATTAATGGTATTTAGGTGTGCAAGGTTAGCATGAATTAATGTCCACCTATTTCTGTTGTGTGGCTGACTATTGTAAAAGAACTCTGGTAAGCAATCTTTACACAGTCTCCTTTTTTTTTTTGCCCCCTTCATTCTTTTCTAATGCTCTTTTAGGAGCTTAAAAATAATGTTTGAGATTTCTTTTTTTTTTCCTCTTTCTTTTTAAGTAAAAAGAAATATTGGAGATTTTCCCCTGGGTAGAGCTGACATTAACTTAGCCACTGCTGAGTCACGGAAGGCTAACAAGCATTTGGGAGCCCAACCAAAAGGCTCTGATTTATGGATGCTGCAGGTGGAGGAATAATTCATGGCATAGCTCAGCTTTCTGGTGAGGCCTGGCATTGCTGGGGATTGTGGATTTACTGGCTGGTGGAAGGGCACCTGTTGGATTATGCCTTTTTCTGACCCAGAGATGGGGCAACTGAGAGGTGTTTTAAAAACTTTTATTCCATTTTCAGTCTCATGTGAAGGGTGAGAAAGTATAGATGTTATAATTCATGCCATCACAATCAGAAGCCAAACTGTTTTTTAATTACAATCCATTATAAGTGTTTCTTGGTCTGTCAGCTTTTGCCACACAATGCTGTTGATGCCTTAAAGCCAATCATCTAAAATCACCCCTGGTGGGTCCTACTACAATGCACCTTTCATAGTTCTATTTCTCCAAAGTATCCGGTCTTATTTGCAAGGCCATCATTTGAAACTCGTTTCCAGTTCCATTTCTCTCTCAACAATGTCTGTCCTATCCCATGGCATTTTTAAGTCAGCATTTCTTATCTCAAAGTTTGCATGCAGATCCATACATTGTGAGCCTTCTGTCAGGCTTTGAGAATTCTCTACAAATCCATTTCCCACAAGCACCAAGAGAGGAGTTGCAGAGACCCTGCCACCTCCAAAGTGGGTCACAGGAGTGCAGGGCCACTGGGATCTGCTGCCACATGGAGCCAGGGACCACAATCCCCTTTATGAGCTGTTCACCTTCTGCTCAAGCCATTTTGTTTTGATTTTACCTTAGAATCATCGAGTCACAGAATGGTGTGGGCTAGAAGGACTGTCCCATTCCAAACCCCTGCCATGGGCAGGGACACCTTCCACTATCCCAGGTTGCTCCAAACCCTGTCCAGCCTGGTCTTGGACACTTCCAGGGATCCAGGGGCAGCCACAGCTTCTCTGGGCACCCTGTGCCAGGACCTCACCGCCCTCATCCTCAGGTAAGATTTTTTCTGTATATCTAATCTAAATTTCCCCTTTTTTCAGTTTTAATCCATTACATTCTTCTTAAACTTCCATGATTTCCTCTGATCAGAACCAACCAGCCCTGGTAATTACAAAACCTGATTTCCCCTGGCTGATCCATGATCATTGTAACCTGGCTTGTTTGGGGTCCATGCTGTCCCTCAGATCAAGGAGAGCATGCTGCTTCTACTTGTTTGAGATGCTTCTCTAGAACAACATCACTTTAATGGTGTGGGGGGGAAAAAAAAGAGTACAAACGTTGCATATTTCATGTCCAAATGATTGTGACAGGTCATGTTTTGAATTTCTCTGCATGGCCTGAGAAGGCTTGACTCTGAAATGGGTGGAAGGTCCTCACTGCCACTCCATCCTTCAAAAGTAAGGACAGACAGATGTATCTGGATCTTCCTTTGCCCTCCCTGCAGAGAGCTTGGCAGGGACATTTCACAAGGTTCCTGGGGAAAGATTAGACTGGTCTACTAAGTTTGGCCTCTTAGAAGGGGGCTCAGCACAGAGGTTTCTTGTGAGTGCACTTGTGAGTGCAAACAGGCAGCAATATTCACTCCCAAACCTTGAGGAACAATTCTACCACAAAAATAATTTTCCAGAATAAAATAAACATAAAATTGGGTTCCGAATAGATGTGCCATGAACACCTAGACCAGGTATTTATTTATAGATCCCTGGCAACGTTCAAGGAAGGTTGGACAGGGCTTGGAACAACCTGGTCTGGTGGAAGGTGTCCCTGCCCATGGCAGGGGGTTGGAACAAGATGAGCTTTAAGGTCCCTTCCAACCCAAATAATTCTATAATTTAATGATTGTAAACAGCCTGAGAACATTGATCATTAAAATCCCCACGATTTCTCTGCCTTCCCTTGGTCCCATCAACTGGGGACTTGCTCTGTTAAAAGATAATAAGATCTACGACCTGGCAGTGTTATCTGGATGGAAGGAACCTTTAACTGAGGAATTTTTTTTCTTTCCTAATGAGGAGTCTCCATGAACAGGCAGGGAATGCCTGTACTGCTGGAAGGATCCATGTTTTTATCATGCTTGCCTTTACAAAACACTTTGTTATGTGGTGACAGCTACAGAGCCTTCCCCAAAATTGGGTTTGTTACAGTGCATTTGCTGAAAAAATTTGAACACAAAAGATCTGAACCCCTTTACAAGGAAAGCACCTGTAGTATGTGATAGGCTTCTTTCTCTCATATAGGTATATTTAGGAATAACAAAAAGTCTGTGTAAAACTGCCTTGAGCTGTTCTTTAAGTTAATTATCACTTCTTTTGGTACTATGAATGGCTGTTCAATGACACTGTCAGCAAGTGGAATGAACCAAATTACTTTAATTATGGAGTAATTGCACAGAGTGATGGTAATTAAATCTTGATCAGTTTAAGTGAGTGAATTAATTGCTCCAACTTGGAATGCACACCGCAGCAAGAGGAGTTGTTTTGTAGTTTAATTAACACCAACCACTAAATTCTTATCATATCTAAAATGCAGACAATTAATGAGTTTGATTCTGCTCTCACCTTAATAGGAACTAGGACAGAATGCATGCTGAGAAAGGTAGTTGTGGTAGCAAAATGACAGAAAACTTAATATTCCTGTCAGTGGTGGAGATACATTAGCTATACTCTCTGCTTTGCCTTGCAGTGAAATGTGCAAATAGAAATATTTCCATGTAATTAGCTCCTGGCCCATTTTGTTTCAATACTCACTGATCTGCCCAACAGAGGAGACATTGCCAAATTTGTTAATGTTTTCAACTTCAGCTGCCTGTGTTTCCAGGTGATTTTTAGCCTCTTTTCCCTCTGTTGTCCAGGGTGCTGCTCCCAGCCTGGATAAATAAGATCCCACTTTCCTTGTGCCACGTGCAGAGGTGCTGCCATAATTTTGGGGGTGTGATGGTCACACCAACCACTCCTTCATGCCATGGCCACCTTCTGCCTCGCCTGACAGCCTCCCAAAAATGACTCCTCTCATGGGAAGGTCTTTGCTTCTCTTCTTTTCACTGCTGCCATGATAACATCTTCCTGAAGGGTCAGGGGACAGAGAGGTTGTGGTGTTGACATGCTGACAAAAGGGAGGAAAGCTGCAAATGCAACCCACAAGTGCTTGCCATGCTGGTGACGCTGCTTAAGGGACACTTAAATATAAAGAAGAAGGGAGTTCCCAGCAGATGATGTGTCTGTGTGTTCAGAGTATTAACTTTTAGCTTAATCATGGAGATTAAGAAGGGGGGAAATTCCCTGGACTGATCCCAAATGAGGAACTTGGCTTAAAGGTGCTTTTAAATGGTAAAATATCTGTCCTGAACACCTGCCTGGGGCACTTTCATGTGGACAGACAGACAGACAGCTCCATCTCTCATTAACAGCATGAGGAGGTGATCATTTACTCTGCAGAGAAGCTGGTGGAGGTGTGACCCTGAGCTGGAGCTGCCATTCATGAGGTCACATCCACCACCATGCCACCAGGGCACTGATGGCCACCAGCCAGCATCTTGGAGGGCACTGGCCACAGTGAGAATGCCATGGCTTCTGCAGCACTGAAGTTCCACAGGTGTCAATTATTTAATTAGAATTTGCACCCCTGAAGTCCCTGAATTTGACCAAGCACAGTAGATTTTCCAATGCAGAAAAACATTGTGTGACCAGGGACACTGCCCAGCTGGCTGTGCCACAGCAGCTGCCTCCTCGTTAGCCCTGATTTCTGCTTCCTCTTTAATTGCTGCTCAGAGCCAGCACTGCCACGGGTCTGCAACGCTGCTCTGCCCAAGGCCAGCTCTTGATCAAATTTTCCACATCTCATCCCAACTTTGGTCTCCTTCCCTCACTCCTTCCACGTTCCCACTCGGCTCCATGTCTTGGACACAGGCACAGCTAGAGGAGATAATTCCCTGCTGGGTAATATCTCCTCTGATTTGGATTGCTGTCAGTGGCCAAACACCATCTTTTGGAAGCGAAAGAAAGAAGCTGCTGAATTAGAGGTATTTCTCCGTCCATTTGCAAGATTTCATGGAGTTAATTGGAATGCATGGCTCCCCTGGCTGCCATGACAAAATCAGAGCCTTGGAGATGGCCAAGGAATTCCCATTTGTGGGGATTTTTGATCCCCTGAGGCACACTCAGCTTCTGCTAAAGACTCATGCCACGTAAAGGGTTTAGATAGCAGCTCCCTCCTCCTCCAACACCATCAGGCTCACAAACTGATTTTCATTTATTTCAAAACGTTTTCCTACTGTTTTCCCAAAATAACATGGCAGCAATGTCTGGGGCTCACTACCCAGCATCCTAGATTTTCTTTTTAAATTTTTTCTCTTCCTTCTTTGATGACTTTGCTCATAGACTGGTGCAAAATGTTTGCTTGGGTTATGTCCTGAAGATATTTGAAAGCAAAAGGGTTTTTTCATTCTGAAAACTGGGCCTCTTAAGTGAAAGGCCCTGCTGTTTGATTTTTGTGGTGCTGGAGTAGTTGGCCAAAGGACTTGCAGCAGCTTGAGGTTGCTGTGTTGAAAGCAGCATCACAACTTACGTCCATACCAGGAAGGGCTGCCTTAACTGTGTGACAGGATGGGAAATGCCAAATCATGGAGTCACAGCATTCCAGAACAGTTTGGGTTGGAAGAGACCTTAAAGATCATCCAGTTCCACCCCCTGATGTGGACAGGGACATCTTCCACTATCCCAGGTTGCTCCAAGCCCCATCCCACCTGGCCTGGAACACTTTCAGGGATGGGGCAATCACTTTGTTTCACATTTCCCTCAAAGTGCAGGAAAACCAAACTTTTGGCCCTTTTTCTGATCTATCCACCCCTTTCTCCACTCTTTCTTCTCCAGGCTTTACACAGCAGATTTAAGCTCTGGATTAAGGAGGCTGTGCCAGACTGGAGGGGCCTTCATCCCCTTTGAGACCTTCATTCCACTTTGCCTTTCCCCACAAGGTACCACCTTCATTTTGGCACTGGAGCAGAGGCCACACGGCCACTCCACACAGACAGGGCCCTGTGCCACCCCCAGCCACCTTTGGGCACCTGCCTGAAAAGACCAATCACAATATTTGAAACACAAGGAAGGAGAGGAATTACTTGTTTTTACCCTAGGGAGGGCCTGGACCCACTTGGACCTGAATTCCTTCCAGGTGCCCATCCCTGTGGCTTTTCTGCTACTCTCCCTACACCTCCTGCCTGATCCTTGGATGGTGCCAGCCCTCTCCAATGCCACTGAGAGAAGGATGACCAGGAGTGATGTGCAGTGATGGTGGAAAGGTTTGAACACCCCCCACTCCCTGTCCTCCTCAGCAATCCATCCCTCCTGCAGGACCCTGGCTATCAGGAACGGCATGGAAATTCTGCTAATCCCATGCAGCCGTAGAGAGCTTTTCTCCCATTTGCTGGATGCACGAAATCCATATGTCATCCATCTCTTTCTGGTGGCTGGAGCCTGCTCATGGAGCTTAAATCTCTGGCATGTGGCTGGGAGCACGAGGGCCAAGTCCTGGCGCCTGCCAGCTCCAGCTTCCACCTCCCACTTCTCCTGCTGCCCTCTGGTCTCCCTCCCCTAGCAGCCAGCACCCCCTGCAGCGACTCTTGGATCCATTTTAGGGATCCTGCATAAAGCTGGTGGTGGAGCAGCCCAGATGTGCTGCTGGAGCAAGGAGCAGGCAGAGCTGGGCAGCTGGCTGTGTGCTTTCCCCCGGGAGGGCATCACCAGTGCTCCAAAATCTTCTTCCCAAACCACCTGCCAGCCCTCAAGCTGCCAAAAAAGCAATAAATGAAGTGCAGCAGGGTCAGCTGCCCAGCCTCCACCAGCACTAGGGAGCTGAGGCTGCTTAAAAATGATGACATTGCCAAATTTGGGGGCAAAAAAATCAGCCTTTTGTCGATATTGACTTTGCTTCAGTGCATGGCTTGGGATTTCCAAATTCCTCTCCAGAGGTTGGGCAAAGGAAATGGGCAAAGGGGGTTGGTCTGGGAAAAACCCAGCCCTCCACAGTGGGAATGTGTGGCTGAGGAGGTCCTGCTGTTGGCAGGGAGGAGCTGGCACAGGCTGGGCACCATGGAGAGGTGACAGACCTGCTGGTGGGGACCAGGGTGCCAGGGATGCTGCCCCACCGCTGCCAAGCTGCCCCTGAGCCCCAGAACTGACCAAGCACAGAGCAGATGTGAGAGGATGGGGAATGCTGCCACAGAGAGGTGCACAAGAACAAGGAATGAAGGCTGGGAACAGCACAGGGATGGGATGAGGGGAGAATTCACATGGGGTCAGAGCCCTTCTCCCTTTATCTTTGGGAGATTTGGGTAGCTTACTTTATTTTAGTCCCTTGCAATACATTTATATAAAGCTGCTTTGGGCTGAGTGCTTCTTAGTGCTGGTCTCTGCTCTATTTAAACATAAATGTTTTAAAGTGCACGGCTAGGTTTTTAACGGGGAAAAAATTGCATGTGAATTACATTTATTTCTTGTTTACCCATACGGCTCCAGCCGACACTTATCAACAGATTAACTTTCACTAAACTTTCTATGTAATATGTTTTAAAAACCCACTTCAAGTACAGATTCTATTAGTTCCTGACCTTATGTTTTAAGAGGAAGAAAGTGGCTTTACACCACATGAAATGTGTTAATGCATGGATAGAAGTCCTCTTATCCTCCTGCTTACATTAGGTCCAATCAGGAGAATGGATTATGTTTTTAATAATCTGACATTAGTACTAAAAGTAATATTTAAGGCATTAGGATCCATAACTGGTGCAGTGTGTTCAAGGCTTTCTCTTTGTGTGTGTGCGCACACGGCTGGCCTAAAACATATGTTTATGAAACAATGCATTAGCCCAAAACCTCCCCAAATATATGGGGATAAATTGGGGCAGCAGATTACTGCTGACATCACTTTTTCAATTAGAGGCGCAGGGAAGATTTGATGGCCATTTTAAAACTGATTATGGAGGGCAGGGATTAGAGGCTGTTAGGAACAGGAGGTCTTGCTCTCCTCTCAGCCTTGGCCTCCTGGAGCTCTGTGGACTTCAGGAGTGGGTGCTGCTTTGTGGGGTGGGATAAGGCCAGAGGCACTGGTGGCACTGGTTTTATGTCATCTCTACGTGAGGCTGGACCTCTCTACCTGTCTTAGTCCCTTGGAAACATTGCATGGAACAGGGGAAGAAATTTATGGGGAATTTATGGGAAATTTATGAGAATTGCATGGACAGGGGAAGAGTGTTTATGCCTAGAGTAAATGCTTTAGGGGAAAGCCAAGTCTTCCCTGCTAAGAATTGGGATATCCTGGTGGGTAAACACTGAACCCTGCTAGACTGGATCCCTTCTCTCTGTCTTCACTCATGGCTTGAGGGACATTTAAGTCATCTCAAGCCCTGATGTCCCCTGCATCCCCTGGAAAAGACAAAAGGGAGCTGGAAAAGGAGCAGGGAACACCAGGAGGAGAAAATGGTGGCCATCACCATGCAGAGGAGTGGACTAGCCAGATTTCTGCAGTGTTTAATTCCCTCCACTCAGAACCTTACTTCTAGGTGTAGTTAGTCTAATTGCAGCTTTTAGCACTTCAGCTTCATCTGCTCAATTAATCATCCTTCCAGAGTCAGAAATCTTCTCCTCATGGGGCACTCACAGCCCACGGCCACGTTACTGCCCACCCTCCTCTCTGCTAAGCTGTAGATTGCTCAATGGAATTAAAAAGGTTTTTTTTGCACCCCTACTGGTGCTCACAACAAATTTTAGACCTGGCCTATGTTTTAAGAATCCTCCTTGGGAAGCCGAACCTGACCTAATGCTCCCATCAGTGCTGGACAGATGTAACTCCACGACTGCTGTTTCCTGTTGGCAAGGATTTGAGCTCAAAATGCTTCAGCTTTCACTCCTCAGCTGCTGGGAGAGCATCCTCCCTTATTTTCACACACACACACCCCTTTCTCTCTCACATCTCTTGGACGGCAGGAATTGCAGGGCAGCCTCCAGCTTTCCCCCCTCCGACAGCAAACAAGGCTTTATCTTCCCAACATATGTGCAGTAACTGTTGTTTGGTGGCAGAAGGGAAATCCACAAGCTATCCAGCCACTGCACCTGCCTGCTTGGACCGAATTCCCCTACTCGTGTTTGTTCACTGGAGTTAAGCAGGTCCTGGGCTGGGAGACCAGCTGGGAAATCCAGTGATTACAGGCACCAACAAACGAGCGAGGGGCGGGGATGGGCAGCCGCTCCTGTTTGACCACCACCGAGGGAATTTGGCAACTCACCATCCTGACTCCTCACTTTAATTCCAGTCAGGGCAAATTCGAGCCAGCCAAAGGAGGTGGGAGACAGGATGTCCCCCACCCTCCAATCTGGACTGGTGACACATTTTGTCTGGGGGAACGCAGCGGTCTGAGGTGGCCACCCTGGGGTCTGCAGACTGTCCTGCCTTCCCCCTGCGCTGCCACGGCCTTTTCTAACTCTGAGGGGGTGTCTGAGCACAGCCTCTTTGTCTCCAGCTTCCAGACACACCAGCTGTTCCAGGGGGCCCTCCTGGCAGCCTCTCACAGGTGTGGTTTTGGCCAGCACAGGGGTAAAAAGGGCCAGGTGAAAGGATGGGTTATGCAGAGCTCGTGGTGTTTAGCTGAAAACTTCCTTCCCCAAAAGGGCTGCAGAGCTGGGTCATTTTTGGTGTGTCAATATTCATACCTAGTCACTGATTGGTTTGCTATAACTTTCTTGGAAAAAATCACTTCCTTGCAAAACCAGCACAATAAGAGGTGGAACCCCACAGATATCTCCATGCTTGGTGTCCTCCAGGGAATAACAGGAGTGACTCCTGGAACTCAGTACCCAATGGATTTCATCCATGTGGAGAGAAATCAAATGAATTTAAAAGGTTTTTCTTAGTTTTTGTGGTGTTCTTTCCAGCTGGTCAGCTACAGTGGACAAAAAACCAGCCCAGATAAACTGATATTTATGAATACCAGTGGATATTATTCTGCGAAAGCTTTATTCAGCAAGGTCAAGTTCTACAGCATTTTCTCATATTTATGAGTGAAAAGAATCCACAAAGTTCCTAGAAAACAGGAAAAAAGGCTGCAATTGCCAACTCTCTTGCAGAAGAATTATCTGTGCTGATTAAGCTGTCGCTCGTTAGCTCACCAGGCTTATCAAGGCCCCAACCCTCAAGGCCTTTGACCCCAGTGGGAATGATAGCACGGAACATTTGGACCACCTTGGGCCACCCTGCACCCATTTTTGCCTTTTTTTCCCGCTAATATCATGTGTAAATATATGCACAGCTGACCCTGCTGGAGACTCCCCTGTCCCCTGCAAGAGGCTTCAGCTCCCATGCGCTTCCCTTCGCAGTGTAAGTTCAGGCAGATTTGTGGAGAGCAGGAGATTTTGTTTGCGCCTAAATCTTTTTGTAGGATTTTCCTCAAAGGCCTTAATGCCGTGGAAAAACATCGAGAGGCGAATTCTGCTTCTGGGTTACACCAAAAGGGGAGTAAATCAGCTGAAGGCAGTGAGGAGAGCTGAGTTTATCCCAGCGGAGGCAGAGGCAGAGCTCAGCCCCTTGCACTTTGCTATTTTCTGCACCAGCAGTTCTGGCCTTTGAAAAATGAGATGAATTTTTCTCATTGTGGCTTGAGATCTGCAAATCCCAGATGACAGAAAGCAGAGTAGGAGAAGTCTGGGCCTCCTAAATTAGAAACTATGGCAACTTCAGGCTCTGTCCTACAGAAGCTGCCCTTGGCTTGATGTTAAATGTTGGTTTCTTGTGATTGTCAGGACTTGGTGTTAAAGAGATGCTCAGGAAAGGCTCGTTTTACCTCAAATCCATGATTGGGAAGTACCAGATTGGAAGATTTGTCTCTTCACAGGATGGGATTTGGAGCAACTTGGCCTAGTGGGAGGTGTCCCTGCCCATAGCACAGGGTGGAATGAAATGGGCTTTAAGGTCTTTTCCAACC
>VWYN01023506.1:25678-69827 GCA_013400075.1 Hippolais icterina
GGCAGAGTTACTAGGAATATTTACTGTAATGAAATACAAGAACAAACAGATAAACAAGAGGTTGAGGGACAAATGTTAACCCTCAGTGCTGAGGGTTGAGTCCAAGACTAACAAGAGGACTTGGGAATTAGGCCAATACAGAACATGCTTAGCCCTGAGTTTTGTCAGTCAGGCATTACACAAACTGCAGATTCTCCTGGAGATAAATTATATGAAGCTTGATATGATATTATATGTCAGCTTGATAAACAGTGTGAGAATCTCTCAGGGTAATAATAAATACACCTTTGGTATGTGATCCTCTGGTTTGGAAGGGTTTGCTTGTCACTGTTGGACACGAAATAAAGATGAAGAAACTCTAAGATTCTCAGAGGCAAAGAATGAAAATAAAGCTTTTCATTCTTTATTTTCATGATTTATTTTCCTGCTATTTTATAAGGTATTCTGACACAAAATGAATATGATTGGTGCATAGGAATGACACCTCTCTAATTCCATTGGTTAAACTACAGAAATTGAAAACACCACTTGGCAAGAGAATGTTATGAGAAAGAAATGTTGTTTTTACAAAATTGTTTTGAGAAAGAAGACCTTGTTGAGAAGTTTCCCTTGGGAAACTTTTTAGCAATTGTTGGCAAGCTAAAAAATTCTCTCAGGCTTAGAAAAATCAAGCCCACAGTCCTTCCCACCACATCTCTCACAAGGCAGCAGGTTTGGGCATGGACTTCTCAAGGAGTGCTCTGGCCACACGGGTGCTGAGCAACTGGTGATGTGAACAGGCAAGCCAGGTCTGGGAATCCGCCAGGATTTAATCTGGATTTAATGTAATCCATTTAATCTGTTTCCTAGCCCAGCCTTCCACAGGAAATGGAGATGGAGCCAAAGTATCCTGATTCTGTTTTTGTGCTTCCTGACCTCTAAGGAGAACAGCTGCAGGATCTGTGTAGACCTGGAGACAAGGGGATGGAGCACGTTCAGGAGATTTGCCTGGATGTGTGGAGGGTAAAATTCCACCAGAGCTCTGGGGATGCTGCTGAGCTGGGACATGCTCCTTCATGGGACAGCCACCAGCATGCTGAAGGTTACCTGCCTGAGGTTTGGCTTGGAGAATTCCACTGTGCCAGCCTGAATTTTTTGTGAGGTTTATGCTTAAATGGTTTAGCCATGACTGTGAGTGTAAGAGAAGAATATTGTGTTCTGCTCCTGTGTAATAAAAACACCAGCTCTGGGACTGTCACCCTCTGGGACAGGAGCTAAGGGGGCTGAGCCAGAGATCAGCCTGGGAAAAGCAAACCAGCCCACTCAGCCTAATTCAAAATCCCATCCATGGGTTAACCTCCCAATTCTCTCCCCTTCAAAACTTGGATATATTACATTGGAGCTCTCCAGATAATGTGAACTAGCCACAAAATGGCACATCCTGCATGCTGGCACACCTCTTACAGAGGTTATAGAGGCCATCAGCGGGGCTGCTTGGATACAGGGAAATGGGAATCATGGAATCACAGAATGGGTTGGGTTGGAAGGGACCTCAAAGCTCATCTCATTCCACCCTCTGCCATGGGCAGGGACACCTTCCACTAGGCCAGGTTGCTCCAAGCCCTGTCCAGGCTGGCCTTGGACACTGCCAGAGATGGGGCAAGCCCATCATCTCTCCTCCATTCCACTACCTGCTGCTCAGCATCTCCATAAGTTCATTTTGGCCATGCACCAACACACCACAGTCCTTGTCTGTAACCTCATCTATGCAGAACAGGGGGAGGAGAAAAGGTTCCTATCACAATCTTACCAGGATGAGATTAATACAAAAAACCCTGTGAGAGAACACAGGCTTTGGAACTGATTCTGGAGCTGCATCAATTTCCAACTGGAATAAAAGACAACCTGGGGTAGCTTGACCATGAGTAGCAGCACCAAGGATTTGTTCAATGGAGGAACTCAACAAAGATATGGTGGGGCCAGGTAGGAAAACACAGGTTAAAGCAGGTACAGAGAGCAATTTCAGAGGGCACAATTCCTGTCCTACTTGACATCCTTTATGCAAATTCCCTGGGCATGATCCTCAGCTGACAAAATTCTTATAGAAGCCTAAAGAAATGGGAATGAAACAGAGAGGACTGATGGAATGTGAAAAAATTCTTACCTAAATGAGCTCCTTGATGAATTTTACTGGACTTGTGAGCACAGGTGAAGAAATGAGAATTTTAAACCCTGGAGGCCCCTGAACTGTTGGTACAGATTTCAGCCACATGCTGTGTGTGGGTGTTTCTTGGTGAGTTTGGCCACCAGGGCATGGGCTAGAAATTGATGTCCCANTTGGTACAGATTTCAGCCACATGCTATGTGTGGGTGTTTCTTGGGCCAGGCTGTGAGTTTGGCCACCAGGGTATGGGCTAGAAATTGATGTCCCACACCGGTAATTAAAAGAAGGATTAAAATGTTTAAATTAGTAAAAAATGTTCCCTTTTCCCAAACACTTACCATACAGTAATGGGGCAGCCCAGGGATGAAGGGAACAAGGCTCTCAAGTGGTGCAGCAGCCAGAGATGGTCTGGGTGGTGGTGGAGTCACTGTGCAGATCAGACACCAAACCTGAGTCTTCCAATAAGGCATGGGGATAAATAAATTATATTAGTTCAAGGAAATCAAGGTGTGAAAACACAGAGATGACTGTCAGAGTTCTGGGAAAACCAGCTTAGACAAATGGTGTCTGTGACTGCTCCGTGTGATAGAAAATCAGCTGGGAGGCCACTGAGACTGATGCAGTAAGAGATTGGAGTCTTCTGCAAGTCAATAAAGCCTTTCTGGCAAAGATGAAAAACTGTGGCAAACAAGAAATGGGGAAATTAAAATTAAAAATTGAAACAAGAAATGTGGGGAAATTAGTTCAGTCCATTTTCCTGTTTGGGGAATAAAATGAAGCTGAGCTTTGAAACAAAGAACAAACTGTCCTGACAGCAGTGGAACCAAGTCTGTTTTTCTATGGAACTGAGCCCCTGTCTTCTCCCAGACCTCTCACTTGGAAGACGTTTACCTTGCTTTTGAATTTTGAGGGGTTCACAAGGCACTGAGGGTTTCCTGGTGGACGTGCAGGGTGTGAATCTGGGTCCCTTGGATGGCCAGGGAGAACACAAGGAATCAGCACAGAGGTTCCCCATGTGCTTTGTGGGACCAGCCACGCCCAATAATGCCCTTGATGGATAGATGTCCCTTGAAAATGTGCTTTTGCAGGATGGGGCAGGGACAACAGGCTGCTCCCTGGAGCAGGTGTGCTTTTATTCCACTTTATCCCCCTTGGAAACTCCCTCTGCACTGTGTCCACTGCAGCCATGTTGCTGTCACTGGGCTATGGGAGCCTGGTCTTGCTTCCCTCAACGACCAAGTCATGAAAAAGCAGCTTATTTAACAACTTAAGAACAAATAAAAGCAGCATAACCTCCTTTCTCATGCTTTGCGGGCAGCCATACATCGCCAGCGGAAATTCTGCCAAACTTCTTGTTTAAATGTAGGAGCTGTGCTTTATTTGTATTGTTGGTGGTCCCCACGAGGACCTGCTCTCCTTGCACGGGGATATTGTTTAGAATGAAGCCCAGGCTGGGGCTACTTTGCCATTAAAATTCCGTGCCAGCCCAGCGCTGACTACATTGAAGCTTTGCTAAATGTGTGTACGTGTAAGTTCATTAAATGGGTGCTGACTGTTGTTACACAAGTACAGCAGTTGAGTGCTTTCTGTATTAACCTTATCACCTGATGGGCAAAAGAAAAGGTTTAACTAAAGCTTAGGACTAATTGAACGGTATTTCAGTATTTTCTTATGTAAAACTGGTTCTGGTCTATTGTTTTTATTTATTTGCAATAACTGTGCTCATTCAAGTTTGTAATGACACTGCCATGGGTGAATAGAATTTGCTTTAAGTATTATTCTCCCTTTTCCTATCTCCTGCCTCCTCTAAACTGTGTCTCTCAGGAGAAAATCTGCAACAGAGCCTGGTAAAAAGACAACTCTCTAAGTACACAGTCATTTTGGGGAAAAACGTTCCCAAGGTGTGTTTTTAAAATTACTTTTAGCAGTTCCTGTTTATTTTCTCTGCCTGCCTTGGGTATTTCCTGTCGGGCTGAGCACCCAGCATGGAGCTGGAGGAGATAGGAGAGAAAAAGCCTCTCGAAGAAAGGTGGGAGGTGTCTTATCATCAAGACACTGCACAAACCAGAGCACTTTCTTTGCTCGGTTGCCACTAGAGTATGCTCTCGTGCTACAAGTTCCAGGGATTATTTTAGAAATAAATCACTCGGTGTAGCACGAGGCCGTCTTTCAAATGCTTTCCACTTGCCCCAGCGGTTTGGTTTTTTTCTAAGTAATACTTTTCTTTTTTTTTTAATTGCTGTTGAGAACATACTCAAAGCTTTGAGAAAGCCTGGAGGGTCGCTCTGTGGTGAGGTGAATCTAACTTGAGTTTGGACAACTCCCAGCTTCCAGACCGTGGGTGAAAATGGCCAAAAAATATCTTACCTGTCTCTAAAAACCAACCAAAAAAAGAGGTTTGTACGTCCTTCTTGTCTTGGTCGGACCCCTGGGTCATGGCTGATGAAGAAAGGGGAGGCAAATCTCACGAATTAATAGATTTCTGCTTACAGAAGAAACATGTAAATTCCCCTTTTCAACATAAAGTGTGCCTGTAATCCCAGCCTTTGAAATGGTGGTAGTTATTCAGTAAGATAAAGGCTGCTGTGAGCCTGCCCTACCACATTACAGCAAAGTACTTTGTCACTGGCACCCTAAAAGTTCCAGTTTCTGCATGACAAAGATATAAAACAACTTGCAGGACAATTAAAGAACAGTTTGTCCTCACCCTATTATTACCAGCCATTCTTCCACGTTTCGATATTTGCCCGTAAATTGCTACCTCCCCCATCAATATAATTGTAATCAGCCACGGTTAACATTTGTCTTTGGATGCCTTTTCCAAGGGAAACACAAAGAAGGAAAAATACGGCAAAGAAAAAAGCCACGCTCCGGATAAAGAGCCTCGCCACCAGCCTGCTTTCACACACAGGCTGCGCACTTTGCTGCTAAAATTACATTTTAGGAGCCCCAACGGGCGCGGGAACAATGACCCCGCTCATTTCCATAGTGACAATGGCTGGCGGAGGATTGGAACATGTCTTTTTCCTCTCCCCGATGGTCCTCAGCCAACAACGGCAGAAACCTGCCAAGGAGTTGAGTCCGTGGAAGCTCTCGGAGCTGGGAGGTTCCCTCTGGGATGGGAGGCAGCCACCGGGCCCAGCCGTTCTCCAGATGGTTTTCACACCCTCAAACACCAGCTCCTCCAAGCAGCCCTGGTGGCTTCTGAGGGGGTCAAAATTTCAGCCTGGCTGCGTGCACAGAGCTCCTCTGAATTCATAAAATCAGAGATGGCTTGGGTTGGAAGGGAGCTCAAAGCCCATCTCATTCCACCCTACACCATGGGCAGGGACACCTTCCACTAGCCCAGGTTCCTCCATGCCCTGTCAACCTGATCTGGAACACTTCCAGGAATAGGGAAAGCCAAAGCTTCTCTGTGCCAGGGTCTCAGCACCCTCACAGAGAAGAATTTCTTCCCAATATCCCATATAAACCTATTCTCTTTTAGTTTGAAGCAATTCCTGTCCTATCACTCCATGCTCTTGTGAAAAGTCCCTCTTCAGCTCCCTTGGAGTTCCTTCAAACATTGGAAGACCACAATAAGGTCACTTCAAATCCTTTTTTCCCTTGGAGCTCCTTCAAGCACTGGAAGGCCACAATAAGTTCACCCCAAATCCTTTTTTCCCCTGGAGCCCCTTCAGGTTCTGGAAGGCCACACTGAGGTCGCCTCAAATCCTTTTTTCCCTTGGAGCCCCTTCAAGCACTGAAGGCCACACTGAGGTCACCCCAAATCCTCCTTTTTTCCAGGCCGAACAACCACAGCTCTCCCACTCTTCCCTCACAGCAGAGGGTCTCCATCCCTCTGATCATCTCGGTGGCCTCCTCTGGATTCTCTCCAGCAGGTCGATGTCCCTCCTGTGCTGGGGACCCCGGAATTCCCTTAATGCCTTCCCTGGTTTCATCTTTCAGGGGTTTTGTGCTGCTCTTTCAGCAGGGCCCTTCAGGAGCAGCTCCTCCAGCCCCCAGAACACGATGTGTGTTTCCTCACTTGTGTCAGCCCTTAATCCCACTCTTTTTTTCCCCCCCTTAATAAATGCAAACCTAATTTTCTAACGTCTCCACTTAGATCTAATCCATAAGGCTGTTTATTATCCTCGTTACCCTCTTCTATACCTTTTTCATTTGTATTCAAAAGCCTCTCTTTAATCTGTCTCAATTCTCCAGGTATGGCCTCGCCGGTCTTTTCGTACAATCCCATAATGATTTCCACGGATGTGTTTTAGTCCTCTATCGATAGGTCTCGGGATGCTATTTGCCTTCCTTAACTGCTTCCCGCAGCGGGAATCGCTGCTTTTAATATTCCGTGCGCTGCCACCTTCAATATTTTTTCCTTCACCAGCATCTTGTGCCACCCCCATCCAGGGGTTAAATCTTTATTATTTGTGTATGGGCACACTGGGGCTGTGGTGGCGGGGCTGCAGCTTGCACCCAGCACTGTCCGAGGAGGCGTCTGATGTGTCTGAGAGCGGCCAGAAGGCGCTGATCTTAAAAAAAAAGATGGTCCTGAAGGGACCATCCCGGGAGCAAGGGAAAAGCAGGACGCGCTCCGGTCCCCCGCTCCCTCCCGCCTCTCCGAGGTGGTTTCGCTCCGTCCCCCCCCGCGCGCGTTGGTCCCGCCCGGCCGCCCTGCCGCACTTACCCTCCGCCACGCCCTCTCCGGCTGTACCAACTCCCCTCAACGGGGGAGGATGGGAGAGAGCGGGAGGCCTCTCTGAATGGCCTCACAGGGTTTGCTGCTCTCTCTGTTCTCTATCTGAGAGTTGTAAAAGAGAAACCCCGAGAGGCGCTTTGGGGAGAGCGAGAAGGCGAGCGGAACAGGGCTGCTCCCCCCGCCAGGCGGTGGATGGCACAGCCCGCCCGCCCCGCGCGGCCGAACCCGGAAGGTGGCGGCGCACATGGGCGCGGGGGCCGGCACCGGGACCGGCTCCGGGATCGGCACCGGCACCGGGATAGGGAACGGGGCGGGAGGAGCTGCCGGGGCGCTGGGCGCTGCCGTGGCTGCTCTCTACACGGCCACGCTGCCGCCCGCCCTGCCCGGCGGGGATGCGGGTAATGTACCGGGGCACCGCACCGTGGCGGCTGGTGCATCGCGGTCAGCCTGCGGCGGGGGGCGTGGGGGGACGAGCCCGTAGGGCCCGGTGCGGCCCTGTCACCCCGTGGGGTTGCTGTCACCCCGTAGGAACTCTGTGCATCAGTGTCACCCCTGTAGGGTTTCTCGCTCCAGAGGAGCTGGTGCATTGATGTCACCCCTGGAGCGTTGTTGTCACCCCATATGGTTGTCATCCCAGAGAATTGCTCATTCCAGAGGGACTGGTGCGTTGTTGTCACCCTATAGGCTTGCTGTCATCCCATAGGGATGCTCATCCTATAGAGACTGGTGCATGGCTCTCACCCCTGTAGGGTTGTTCACTCCAGAGGGGCTGGTGCATTGCTGTCACCCCATAAGCTTGCTGTCATCCCATAGGAATGCTCATCCTATAGGGACTGGCATCTCATTGTCACCCCATATGTTTGCAGTTATCCTACAGGGACTGGGACATTAGTGTCAGGCCGGGGGGCTGCTGTCACCCAATAAGGATGCTCATCCTATAGGGAAGGGTGCATTGCTGTCACCCCATAAGCTTGCTGTCATCCCATAGGAATGCTCATCCTATAGGGGCTGGCACCTCGTTGTCACCCCATATGTTTGCTGTTATCCTACAGGGGCATTAGTGTCACTCCTGGGGGTTGCTGTCACCCCTGGAGCGTTGTTGTCACCCCATAGGGTTGTCATTCCAGAGGGACTGGTGCGTTGTTGTCACCCTATAGGCTTGCTGTCATCCCATAGGGATGCTCATCCTATAGAGACTGGCGCGTGGCTCTCACCCCTATAGGGTTGTTCACTCCAGAGGGGCTGGTGCATTGCTGTCACCCCGTTAGGTTGGCTGTCATCCCATAGGGATGCTCATCCTATAGACACTGGCGCATGGCTCTCACCCCTATAGGGTTGTTCACTCCAGAGGGGCTGGTGCATTGCTGTCACCCCGTTAGGTTGGCTGTCATCCCATAGGGATGCTCATCCTATAGAGACTGGTGCATGGCTCTCACCCCTGTAGGGTTGTTCACTCCAGAGGGGCTGGTGCATTGCTGTCACCCCATAAGCTTGCTGTCATCCCATAGGAATGCTCATCCTATAGGGACTGGCATCTCATTGTCACCCCATATGTTTGCAGTTATCCTACAGGGACTGGGACATTAGTGTCAGGCCGGGGGGCTGCTGTCACCCAATAAGGATGCTCATCCTATAGGGAAGGGTGCATTGCTGTCACCCCATAAGCTTGCTGTCATCCCATAGGAATGCTCATCCTATAGGGGCTGGCACCTCGTTGTCACCCCATATGTTTGCTGTTATCCTACAGGGGCATTAGTGTCACTCCTGGGGGTTGCTGTCACCCCATAAGGATGCTCATCCTATAGGGAAGGGTGCATTGCTGTCACCCCATAAGGGTTGCTGGTCCCATGAGGTCCCCATAGTCACTGGTGCAGTACAGCCACTTTTGGGGTGCTCACCCCATTGGGGTTGGTGCATTTAAAGCTCCACACAGGTGGGTGCAGCAGGGACACCCTGCATTGGGGTGTGCACCCCTGGGGCCAGGACAATTGTCCAGTGGGGTCAGCACAGCAAGGTCACCCTGGGGCTGCTGCCCTCGGGCCATCCCATAATGGTTTGCCTGCATTTGAACCTTTCAGCAAAGGATTTAGCCAGGGGCCCTGGGGACAGCTGGTGGCTTTAGGAGACAGATGTGCCATCCTGCCAGATGTGCTGTCACTGCTTGGATCGTCACTTTCCCGGGCTTGTGCAGCAGGGAAATCTTTGGATCTGCCTGTCTGGAAGTGCAGCAGCTTCCTGCCAGTGTCAGACTGTCTGAAGTTTTGTGTTTGGCACTGCTGATCCCACAGGTGGGACAGAGTTCTCCTGTTTGGTCCCGCTGTTTCATTAATTTAACCCGTTCCTGCTTTTAAAAAAAATACTTTGGTTTTGAGTGCGTGGTTTGGAGGGCTTGGTTTTTCCTTGGAATGTGCTGATAATTTTTATTTCATGGAACAAGTGTCCAGGATATTTTATTTCTGTGTCATCTCAGAACAGTGTTTAGTGGCTCTGCTTAATGCTGTGCCTCCTGGTCATCAGTGGTTTCAAATCCAAGCTGTGCATGAAATTCCTTCTAAATAAATGGCATTTTAATGGATTCATGTATTTTACAGGCTCAGGATGTGTAGACAGAGAGAGGCACTGGCCAGGCTGGCCATGTGCATCCTGATGCCTTTTGCTTCTGCTCCCAAGTTACTAAAAGGGCTGGGTTTGCTCCTTCTGGGTGTATCAATGAATATGTGATGATTGATATATTAACAATTGTTACCATTTTGGTTTTTATTATAATTTTTGCCTTTTTTTGTCTGTGGAAAGCACCCTGTGCTCTGAGCTGTTCATGCTGCACGGAGCCTCAGGAATCTGGTTTTTTATTGTGCTTGAGCCTGGATTGTCCCTCTGGGATGCAAATAACCATTGGCAGCCTTTGCAGAGAGAGATGCAGGTTCTCCTGATGATGCAATGGGTGGATGCTGGGATTAGTTTTTTTGTTTGATGTGAATTATCCCAGTAGACAGAGCGAGCAACCAAACAGCACATGGCTTCCCCCCGCTTTCCATGGGTTATTGTGGTGTTAGAGGAAATCTCTCAGTGTCCCCTGACCAGCCCTGTGACCTCACTCCTTGTCTCTCCTTATTTATTTATTTTTTGAATTTTCTTCTAAATTTCCTGCCTGGCTTCCATGTGTTCCCTGGGGCTGAGCAGACACAGGCTCGTCCCTGCTGTCACCTTGTGCCTGTCCCAGCCAGCACTGTGTGTCCCATCACAGTTTCAGGACTTTTTTGGGCATTATTCCCCTGGTTTCTCATGGCTTGAGCATGGAATGCCTCAGCTGGAGTCCCTGGGATGTCTGTGCATGGCCCTGCTCGAGGGGTTTAATTTGCCTGTGCCTGAAGCTCAAACCTGTGCCACCAAAAGCACTCAGGCTACTTGTGTGAGTAAAGAGCTGCTTAAGGATTTGCTGTATCTCCTTCCAGGCAGGGAGCCTAGTATTTTATTTTATTTTTTAAGCTATCTGTATTTTTAATTGTTCACAAAATTTGCAGTAATCCAAAAATGTCGAAGGCAGTGGGTATTTCCACTGGCAGCTTGCTCATGTTACTTAGTGTTAGAATAAAGAAATGAATGAGAGAATAATAGGAGGAGAAGGAATTATAATTCAGAAACATCCACAGATGTTAAAACAGCTTAAAAAGGGATCAAATAAAGTTAAAAAAGAAAAAAAAAAAAGAAGCCAACCAAATGTTCCCTGTGATGTTTCAAACATCAGCTCCCAAACTTGCTGGGAATAAATCAGAGTTCAAGCAGCATTGGGCCTCTTGCCTGAACACCTTTAAGGGGAATCAGGCTGGGCAATCAGAAACTTGTTTACATCAGGAATCACAGAATATTCTGAATTAAAAGGGACCCACAAGGATCATCTCCTGGCCCTGTGGAGTTGGAGGGAATAAACTCTTCAGTTTGAGCCAGTGCCTGAAGATGCCACAGGTCATTCTGCCTCACAAGAAAGACATTGAAACCCAGTTTGTGGGTGCTGTAGTTCCTGCTCTGTGTGTTTTGTGATTTAATATTAGTATTCCTCACTCCTCCAGCCCATGGAGGCTGTAAGGGATGCTCAGGTGCGTGGGTGGGAGATGGAGAATTAACCTTATCCAAAGTAGTGAGTGTTATGCACTTATTTTGATTTTCCCACTGGAATTCAACAAGCCTGCAGCCTGTGAGCTCATTTTTTGCAGGTCTCCTTGCTTTTTTTTTCCTTACTTCTTACAAGGCAAAGTTGTGCTGTTGTCTTTCAAAGCTTGGTGGTGGCTTCCACCAGTGGTTTATTTATATTATTTTTGCAGCTTCCTGGTTAATTTGTGGCTATATTTCTTTGGGGTTATTCCTGCCCTTGATATAAATGTCACAGCAACGTGAATGAACTTAAATTTTGCTGTTTTAGATGCACATATTGCTGCATCCCAGAAAGACTTTAGGGGAGGTGAATCCATGCCTGGCTTGGGAGCAGCATCCCTGGGATGTGGAGGGCGATGGGCATCACCAGCTGCTGCACACTGGGGAACCCCCACAGTGCCAGATTTTGGGTTTCCTTTATTATCATCATCCTTTGCTGTGTGCAGGAGGATTGATCCCTTCCCAGCCTCACCGTGCCCTGGAAATGTTAGAGCTGCTGAACCCTGAAGGGATAGTGGGATATCCCATAATTGGGATGGATGGTTTTCCCATTGCATCCACTTTTTGGGGGCTGTTTTGCATTAAGGTGAAATTTTCCTGAAATAAGCATAGCCAGTTTTTGCAAGTGCAGGAAACTTCATGGCTGACAGATTTTGGTGCAGGGAGTGGCAGGTTTGGCCCCAGTCCTTGCCAGGCCACAGCTTTAATTCTGCAGAAGCTGCCACCAGCAGAAGTGGTTGACTTGCATCTTTTAAAATGCAGCATTTACTGTGGTGTCAGAATTTAAAGGTGCCTTTTGTACAAACCACTCCCCCCCCTTTGCGTGGTGTGATGAGGACGTGATTGTACAGAAATTTAAAATATTGTTAATTTAGCATTTAAAGCCACCAGCGCCCTTTGTTTGAGTCTTTCCTTTCTAACGATGCTGCCACGACCTTGGTGGCTGCAAAATTAGCAGAACTAGTAAAATTGGATTATGAAATTTGGGGGAAAGAATGAAAACCTGCTGTAATTTTTAATTTTGTTTGTCCCTGAATGTGTTGTGCCTATTGAATATATTCAGTGTATGTTGTTCAGGAGTGTTTGGTGCAAAATGCTCCAGTGTCAAGTGCCCTAAAAATGCCAACTATTCTGCTAACGTGAGTCTTTTTGTGGCAGTTATTTGTTCTGGCATAAAATACAAACAAAATGCAAAATCTAAATGTTGTTTCTAATGGGAGCTGGGTGCAGCATCCACTGACAGGTAAAAGAGTTACTTGTGAAGTGGAATTGCTTTAGCATCAAGGGAGAGCAGCATTCCCGAATAAATGGATTCAGATTTGCACAATCAGTGATTATATTTTTCCTCTTTAAAAACTGTAAAGCTCTGGTTTTGTGCTGGTTTCCTTTTTTTTTTTTTTTTTGATGAGAAACAACTGCGTTGTTGAACAGACAATGCAGCTTAAGCGTTGCTAACTATAGTGCTTGAAAGTTATTGAGTCAGATGGTATTAAATTAAAAATACACACACACACAAACGTCTGCATTTTGAGTATCTCAGGCCATTCTTTGCCCAAGCCTACCTATATTTTCACTTATCTGTTCATAAAAGTCTCGCGAAAACATACAAAAGATATTTTGTGCAGTGACATCAGAGGGAGAAAATATTCTTAGAAAATTTCATGCTGTTAAATCTCCACAGATTTACAGTTTTATCCAGTCAAATTAATGCAAAACCCCAATGCAAGCATTTGGATTTTGAAAACTTTGGAGGAGTGTCATTTCCTAATAGTAATTATTGGTTTTACATTATTTTTTCACAGGGGAGCTGATCACAGCCGCATATGAGCTTGGAGTAAGTATTAGTTTTATTGTTTAATCAATGCTCTCATTAACAGTTTTAGGAATTAAGGAAGTTTAATTAAGCATGGAGTAAAGTAGATTAATTTATTTTCAAACCACAGTTTTTACTAACTTATAAGTACAGCACGCGACAATTTACTTCAAGTTTTAAATCCAATTAAACTAAATTATAAAGCAAAGGCTTTACTGTATATACAGTAGCTGGCTTATTATCAACCCAAATTTTGTATAAGCTGGGGAGAATAAAATAAATCGGGTTAACAATTTTAATAAGTTTTATTATTTAATAAACTTTATTATGGTGCATGATCCCTTTAGGCAAGACCTTAGGACTGTCAGCACGGTGGTAATCCGATAGCAGTGTGGTCTTTCAACTTGCTAACCAATAAAATAGTTGAGAAGCTGCTTTTTAAAAAAAAAATTTAAAAATAAAAAAAAAAGAAAGAGAAAAAAAAAAAAACCCAACAAAAAACAACAGCCTTTTGAATGACCCTAATATACTGTGAACCCAAACAAGGAGCCCTTTAAGGCACGCTAATGAAACGTGGCACCTCCTTTTCCTCGCCGCCTCATTATTATGGGCGAGGCGTGGAGCCAGATCCACTGGGGGAAAAAATCTTTGCGGGGTTGGGATGGGTACCAGAGGTTGGGATGGACACCAGGGGTTGGGATGAGCTCCGAGGTTTGGGATGGCTATGAGGGTTGGGATGGGCACCGAGGGTTGGGATGGGTACTGGGGGTTGGGATGAGTGCCGGGGATTAGGATGGATACCGAGGGCTGGGGTGGGCACCGAGGGTGACTCGGGGAGTTGAGCTGCTCAGGGCTGCCCCGCTCCCATTCCCAGCCTCTCCCCCCTTTCCAACCCCGTTGTTGCTCTGTCCGTAGGTCGCCCACCCTCCCGGCTACCCCCTGTTCACGCTGCTGGCCAAAGTGGCCACGGGGCTGCCTGGCGGCTCCCCCGCCTTCCGAGTCAATCTCCTCTGCGGCTTGGTGGGAGCAGCTGCTGCCTCTTTGCTTTTTTGCACGGTTTTCAGGTAAAGTCCTCGGGGTTGCTTTTTCCTTGGCTTCGTGGTGCTTCCCCAGCGGCTCGGGACGTTCCCAAAGGCTCCCTCTGCTCCCCGCCGGCCTTCGGACCGGCGTTTCCCCCTCCCCTTCCCTAATTAGTTCCTCTGATTAACCTAACAGCAACTTAATCTGAATTTGACCTTCTTTCCTGCACAAAAGCCTCCCCCTCTTTTATTTCCCCCCCTCCCCCTTTTCTTTTCTGTTAAATAATAATAATAGCAATAATAAAAAGTGCGCCCTTTCCCTTGCCCAGCCGTGACAGGTTGTTCAGGCTCATTATCACAAATCACCGCTCGGTTTAACTAACCAGAACTAATGAAGTTTGTCGTTCTCGAAAGATGCAGATGGTCTGTTTAAATTAACAGGATGAGCTTCACCTATCGGGAAACCGTGAACTTGGTTTAATTGCAGCTCCCGGCGGAGGTGGATGGGCAGTTGCCTGCCCGTGGTACCCAAGGAGCAAGGAGAGCATCCCTGCTTTTCCCTGGAGCGGCTCCGGGCTGCGGGGGGAATGTCCGGAGCCTCCTCTCCGGACCTCTAACCTTGGGAGGACAGGGAACAATCGGGATGCTCACGTGGTTGTGGGGTTTTTGTTAACCCTGCTCGTCTTTGATGTGCAAGTTCTGGCTGCTCTTAACCTCAGCCTGACCCATATTTGAGAGGATTATGGCAACCCGTATAAACAATTTCTGATGTTCTTTTGCAGGGAAAATAGGGCACGTTTTGAGGCTGCGAATGGTATCGGGGCGCTTCGGGATGAGACGGGGCGCTTCCCGACCAGGATTATTTTGACAAAAGCCCTTTTCTCCCACCCCTTTCCAGAGCCACCCCTCAGGGAAACCTTCCCAGGGAGTGAAAGCAACCTAGAAATAAAAGCAGGAATAAATGGGGAGATGGTGGCGGGCAGGTTCTGCACAGCCTGAGAGCCCTGAGCTCACTTAAACTTTGTTCCACAGGGTCCGTTTTCCTCTGCTGAAGAGGAGTTGCTTTTTTGCACATCACTTTGCCCTCCAAAGCACACCTACTGGAATTGCTTGAGTAGTTCCTAAATATTTCTGCAGGCATTTAAAGTGATTGCTTTCACTGGTGGATAATACATGTAATTAAGTCGATGTTATTTAATTTAATATACTGTATTTCACAGCCTATTTGGGAAGCTGGAAGTGGCGCTGCCCTCCCTAGCACAGCGCCCGGCGCAGCATCAGAGCACAACTCCATTCTGTTAAAAACTCCTGCAAGGAGTTGCTGAAGGTTTTCTATATTTGGTTCTGATTTCTTTTTTAATGGTGGTTATTCCCATCGTTGCAGTTATTTGGAAGATCTTCCCCAGTTTTTAGTTTGAGCCGCAGTGTGACAGTTCCTTGGGTGCCCGCTTTGTGCTTTGAAAATGATGCAATCGTTCCTTTAGAGAAATAAGGATACAGGAGAGAAATGACAGGCTAAATTTGAGAATTATTTTGGGAATTACTTTAGCACTTCTGAAGGTTTAGGTGTTTTGTTGGTTAATTGGATTTGGAAGATGGCGCATCTGTCAAATTTAGAATTTGCATGAAGGAACGGAAAACGTGGAAGCGAGAGATGATAAAAACTATTAAGACTTGGAGAAATTATTTCATAGATACTGGCAGGACCAATTATTCAGCCTAGCAGTAACTGATTTTATTTTTTTTAAATAATTGTAAGGTCAGTTTTATTTCCAAATTACAGTGTTACATTTTTTCCTTTCAAGCACCTTAAAACTGATTTATTTTTTGGGACATTCCTTTGGCTAAAAAAAAAGAGAAAAATTTATTGCTTTTTAGTTTACTTTTAAAAAGAAAAAATTTAGAAAATGTTCGCTGGCACTGTCTGCTTGAAGCTGTAGCTGTCTGAGGGGGATGTGGTGTATTTTAAACTGGGCTTGTCCTTCCTTACAAAGGGACTAAAGGGGTCTATCAAATCCCCCCTTATTTTTGTGTCTAAATAAAATTGTCTGATGGGGTGACCCCTACGAGGTACCAGTGGCAAAATCAGCACCTGCTCCTCTCGCCGTGCGAAACGTGGATGTTAATATGAAAATATGTAGATGTTAGGAGTACAAATAATTGATGAAGTACACATCCTTCGGGAGCAACACGGTTCAAGTGGCAAATCTGCCTGCTCAAACAATAGCCACCCTCCAGCGGGGAGGAAGCCATCTCTATGGAAATGGGGCTGACGCTGCCCTATTGATCGAGTGAAGAAGACATTATACAATGTCAGTTGGGTTGTTACAATTTCATTTGTCGTCTGACCTGAACTTAACCTCTAAAACCTTTCTTTTCTCCTCGCCAGCCGGGCAGGGTTGCTGTTTACCCTCGCACGCGGTTTTGCCGTGCCTCCCTCTCTCCCAGCATCCCCACACGGCAAATCTCTCCCTTTTATTTTATTTTTTTTTTTTATTAACTTCCCCATTGATTCTTTCTGTTTGAGTCATTTCCCAGAGTTTATTCCTCGGCAGGTCGGGACGGTTTTGTTGCTTCAGGAAAAAAAGAGTCGCGGTTCCTTCCGCGGTGTTTGGGATGTTGTGGCACGTGCGGGATTAGGGTGGAATTTATTCCTTGAGCAGATTTCTCCTTTGCCAGGTGATGGCTGGCGGGATGCTCCGAGCAGGCAGCGCTGGGGTCGAGAGGAAGCAGCCGCCGCATCTCGTCTGTTTGTTCATTTTATTGTGTTGTAATATACGATATTACTCCTTTAATTACATTTTTTTTTTTAAGCATGGATTGTTCTTCTCGAAGCAAAATTGTGTCGCCGCACATTGATGCAGAAAGGCTTTTTGTCAGTAATCCAGACTATCGCTGAACGAGCCGTTTGCTCCTTTGAGTTACTTCTCAAGTATGGATTTTTCCCCCCCCCACTCTGCACAGACTTAATAAATTGCTTGTAATTATCGTAAAATGCCATTTACAAAGAGTTTTCTCGGACTGCTTGTAAGTGAGGCAGATAATTCATCTTTGCTTTGAAGGAGGGGGGAGCTGCTTTATGTTTTTAGGACGCAGCGAGTGCGGCTGTAGGATTGTTTCTTTAAACAACTATTTATTTGTTTTACTGTGGGAGGCAAAGCATAGCAAGTTTACAAAGTAAACCAATTATCTTCTTATAATATGATTGCCAAAGTGTCATTTTCTACACAGGGGATGCATTCTTTGCATTCTCAGCTGCAAAAAGAAATAGGAAGCTTTCCCCTGCTCTGAGTGCATTTTTTTTTCCAGTGTATACCTTTCATAGTTTTGAGGTTTCTAAATACACAAAGCTGTGTTATTGCAGAGGCAGTAGCAGAGTAGATGGTGTCATTGCCCAAGTATATGTAGGAAGTTTTTGCCAGCTTTTTTCTGGCTGAGTAGGACACAGGGTTTTGAAAAGAGGGAAGATGTTGCTTTAAATTAAGCAGGTCACATCTTTTTGGTTTGCTGTTCTGGGTATCACATTAACTTTTGGATTAATATGTTATACATATATATATATTTGTGTTTATTATATTTTTATATATACATATATATATATATTTGTATTCCCTGCCCACTAAACCTCCCAGGCAACAAACTGTGAGTGTATATAAAACCCAGAGCCAAGTCTTCTCCCACAACCAACAAAAAGGAGAATTAGGCATGTTGGATAATGAAACCATCTAAATGATTCCATCATTTTGAAGTCATCGTGATGTTTTGGAAGTGGCACTTGGCCCCCTTGATGGCACTGAGTTTTCTGGCTCCCAGGGTGTGTGTCCTGGAGCTCTTGTGGGAATGTCCCTGAGGTGGACCAGGAGGATCAGTGACCTTCATGGCCATCCCAGAGGGACCTCATGGTCATGATGCTCCCTTAAAACTGCCCAGTGATGGGAAAAGTTGTCTGCTGCCCCTGATGGGTGAGGAAATGCTCCATGTCCCTGGGGTACGTGGGTTTGCCAGAGCAGGATTCATCCCTGAACAGTTTGAGCCCCTTTTTTTGTGGACATGACCTGGGGAAGATGGAGGGATGAGAGAGGAGTCAGTGCCTGCTCAGCCGGAGTGGGAAATGAAGAAATTGGGCTTTAGGGAAGGAGGAATCTCCTTACAGGGCGTGTTTGGATTTTTCCAGATTACAGATTATCGTAGATTATCTCTCTGGTAGCACAGCAGGAACGTCTTGGGCGTTTGGAAAGCAGCTGTGCTGAGTGAGAAGTAGTTACAAAGTTTTAGGAAGGAGAGAAGAAGGGAATGTACCCAGGTTCTAATTTGCTTGTAGAAAATCTGCCGTGATCTCTGGCTAATTGATCACATATATCTAATTTTAATTTTTTTCCCACTAGTCCCCAGAATAAACCGGCGCTGAGTTCAGTCTGTTTGAAGGCGCTGCCAAATCTGTTCATTTGCATTTGGCTCTAAAGTAGGCGCACGAGGCTGCAGTAACTCTGCTTCATTTTGAAAAGGGGTGAGGGGGGGGAAGAAAAAGCAGGGAAAAAAAACTCTTTTTTTTTTTCCCCTTTTTTTTAAAAAAAAAAAAGACTGAAGAGTCTTTTCTGACAGCTAGTCAGAGTTAGAATTAGTTCAAGGAAATGTTAATAATGCACTGCCTGGCTTAATCCCTTTGATATCACCAGGTATCCTCCTGTTCATGGGTTAATTGCTTTAAAAGCGGAGGCAATATTCTGAGCGGTGGGCCGCTTCACCTTTTCACAGCTGTTACCATTGAGTGACAACTAAATCCCATGTGTAAGATGAGGAAGAGCTCAATCTCCAATTGGGAGAAAATTTATGTAAACCGCAATCCCTTCAGAATGTGCGGAAGTCACAGACTTTCTTGATTTACTCTGCTTTTCCCAGAAAGCTCCATTGTTCCCTTCCCTAAGTCCCATCAACCCTTTGTAGCAGAATATCACAGCGGCGGCAGATAGCTTGAAATATATAAATGCTATCATAGCTCTGATTAATAGCGGCGCTTATGAGTCAAGTCTGATAACGGAGCAGCTCTCCACTCAATTTCAGATACCGCTAATGGAATCTGTCTCCTGCAATTGTAATGTGAGAAGGGCTAATTTGCCATGGAGCTTGGAGCTGTCACCAGCCGGGGATTGGGGGGTCAGATGGGAGCTGCCAGGTTTTTGCCCTGCAGCTTGTATCTCTCGCTTTGAATAGCGCAGCCCCCTGCCTGCCAGGGAGCTGATAGGCCGCCGGGGGGTTTATGCCACTCGTACAATAGCGAAGGGCTGCATGGGCTGACTTGGTAATTGTGAAGCCAGCTCATTTTTATTTTATTTTATATTTTATTCTATTTTTTTTTCTAACCCCCCCCTCAACTCCTTCCTTTCCCCCCCCNAAAAAAAAAAAAGCCAACTTATAAAACATTTAAATAGCTCAAGTCGGCTCCTACTGTGGGTTGGGGTTTTTTGGCTGCTGGAAGCAGGCGCTGGTTATTACAGAAGCCTGGGATAAAGGTGTATCTATTTTCCAAGGATTGTGAATCAAATAATGGGTCGAACTAATACACCCTTTGCACTTGCAAAGACACCAGGAGAGAAGTTCTCATTTGTAATGGCTGGAAGCACAGTTTGTACAACTCAAGTGTGAGTACAGGGTGATATTTCTTAAAGCAGCACAGCCGTGTGTGTGCATTTTATAGATCTGTCATGAGCTGTTCCACTCGTTGAGCTGCTCTGGAATAGCTTGGCGTGGAGATGATGAATTTAAATTCAAACTTTCTTGGCAAGGGGCTGCTGCAGGCAGGCTCTGCTCCCATGGTGGTGGACATCTGGAGCATGCAAAGTGTGAGGTTGGGATGTCTCATTCCTTGCTTCCTTTTGTGAATTGTCACAGGGGGCTCTTCCCATCCCTGGTGTCCAGACCCAACGTGGACCCATGGAGGTCCTTGCTGCCATCCCAGAGCAGTTTGATCCTCCCAGCGAGAGGATCCAAGGTGGCTTGGCCCCAGGACACAAGGGTTGGGGTGCAAAATGCTTCTTGGACGTGCTGGTGGCTTTCACAGGTCCACATTTCCAAAGAGATGGGCAGAGACAATATCCTTCAGAGATGGTGACCTAACTGGACACCTCCAGTGCAGGAGAATGTGTCTGAGAATGTGTCTTTGCCAAATTCCTCACTGGCACAGCACTCTTTAACCACCCGGGATCATCCCCTCTCCAAGCTGTGACGTTTCAGTAAAATAACTGTAAGAAAGAAAAGTCAGGAAATGGTGGTAGTCCCTGGCTGGGTGGGAGGGTGGGGAGATGAGGGTGCTGCCTGCTCAACCCCATCCCAGAAATCTGGGAGTGTCTGTGGGAATGCTGGAGCTGTGAGATGCTGAAGTCCCGTTTCACACAAAGGACAGCAGCTGGTTGTGGCCAAACTGGTTTGGTTTTATTTTATGGTGGCCTTGCCTCTCTTCCCTTCTCTCCTTTTGACCATGGGACTCAACCAGGAGAGATGAGCCAAGCCCTGCTCTCCTTCCTCCTCCTCCTGCTGCGGGCAGGGCTTAAGTGGCTATTGAGCTCCAGGTCCTTGAGGAAGAATAAAATCTGGTTTGCTATTCCCTGTAGTACCTGAGCTGGCTCTTCAGCGCTGAGAGCAGGAGAAACCGCCTTTTGTCATGGAGTGTTTGTGGCTAAGAGGCAGGCAAACCCAGAGGGATTGGGGTTTTTGGGGATAATTATTGTTACTTAAGCCCTAAACTCGCGTTTGGATTTTAATTTTTAAACAATTCTTCTCTTTCGGCGCCGACGCTCGTGCGCGCTTAAAATTTATCAGTGGGAAGCTTGGTTGTTGAGTCTTCTGTGCCCCTTTCTGTTTAGCCTGCATTAAAAAAAAATAAGGTTTTTTTAATTGATTGATTAACAAGCAAAACCTCTTAAATTCAAAATGTTAACTCTTTAGTGCACTGCTTTGAAATAAAAATACGTTCAAGGGGTGAATCTTTGCTACTGCAAAGCCACAGAATTGCAGAGACAGAAGTTGCTGGTGATGTACCTGGAGTCTGTGGAAGTGAACAGGGAATCACTGATATCAGGGTCATCATCTGCAGGTGCAGGGAGAGAGAAATAAATTTTAAAAATCTCCATTATTTAGTTAATTAGTTGAGATTTTAAAATCGGGAGAGCTTTTTCTTATTCCACTATCTAAAAAAAATAAATAAATAAAAGATGCAAGGCTAAGATCTGCTGCCTGTAAAGTTTTGGAGTGAAGAGAAGGCAGAAATAATCAGCTTATTTCGCTAGGTACAGATAGGTGTTGCCAGTGTTAAATACATCAGCTTCAAAAATAAACCATTCCAATTATCTTACTTTACTTAATGAATCCAATTCACTGAAGATTGCATTTAATGGAAACATTTTAATTAAATTCCAGTTCACATCCATGTATAGCTTTATGCTGATCATTTAATACGTTTTGGGGAATTATTCAATATAAAATATCTGCCATTATTTTCAAAATAAAATGGTGGAGGTTTTTTTTGTTAAATGCATATGGCTTGTAACCTTGGCTAAAGGAAAATTTTACCAAACTTAAAGGAAAGGCTAAATTTTAAATTACAAACTTGCATGTTTTAGTGATTGCCAACAAATGAGAAGTTAAAAACTAATTGCAAAAAAAACCCAGGTTAAAATATTTAATTTCAATTTTCCCAATTTTTTCTGCAAACTGTTAATAAAACCTGCAGGTAAAGTGGTCCTGATTGAGGCAGATTCCTACATCCTTGGAGCTGAGGCTCAGCCACACATTCTTTCACTTGCATGCTTAAAAAGGAAAACAAAATCATAATTTTTTTTTAAAGTCTTTTCCTTTTATGTTTAAGGGTGCCATGAGAAAAATATTTATCACAAAGGACTGTTGACCTCTCCTTGCTGACTCTTTCTGTCCCTTCTGAGTGTATTTTCAGATGATGGTCATGAAGTCTTTCCCATTTTTTGCCATGGCTTCAATTCTTTTTTTCTTCCATGAGCTGGCTCCTGTGTGCTGGGGCTGTTCTTTCTCACACTGGGCTTAAAGACTGGGGAAACAAGCTGGATTTTGGGGGAGCAGCAATCTGTCCTGCCTGCTCCCCAAAATATTGGGATAAAGCTCTCCTAAGGTGTTACTTTTCCATGAGGCCAGTCAAGGATTCAGCTGTTGGGTGCCTTTGTTTTGTAGCACCTCAACTCTATTTGAAAAAATGTGTTTAAAGACAGAAGCACGAGTAGAAGTTGAGTGAGGATAATTCTCTGCTGCTCTCTGCTCTGCAGTCCTGATGTGCTGTCAAAAAGGACAATGTTAAACAACTGGAAGGTATTTCCTGGAAAAAACCCAAATATTTCCTTCTCCCAACCATGGCACACCTGGGAAGCCTCCAGATGGCAGAATGTGGGGCTCCAGGCAGGGTGGCTGAGCCCAAATGGAGCCAAGAAGGCTTCAAGGCTTCACTGCAGGAAATATTTGCATTGTCAGTGCCAGGCCTGGTGTTTGATTTTGGTGGGACGAGTGACTACGTGCCATGAAAAACTTCTTAACTTCCACACAACAAGTGGCCTCTTCATCTTGTTCCCTCTGTCTCCACGTTGGTCACTGGGTTGCTGAGCTCTTGGTGGAGTTATGGGAGGTCTCTTTTAGCTCTTGCATTAACCTTCTTCCACAAAATCCTCTGTCTTAACCACAAGAATTCTCTCTGTGCCTCTAATTAAGGCAGACATTATCTTCTGGCTCCCCAATGTCCTGCTTCCTTAATGTAACATGTCACCAACATCTTTATTTGCAGGTTGCACTGCCCTCCTTTACAAATATTTTTGTCCTTTTTAGAGAATCACAGGATCTCAAATTGGTTTGGGTTGGAAAGAATCTTAAAGTTCATCCCATTCCAACCCCCTGCCCATGGGAAGGGACATCTTCCAGGAGAAAACATTGCTCCAAGCTCCATCCAACCTGGCCTGGAACACTTGCAGGGATGAGCAAAAATATTCTTGGCTTTTAGGTTCCTGACCTCAATTTCAAAGCTCTACCCCATCCCTTTGCTTTTTCAAATTTTCCCATGTCTATTTTACTGTCATTTTTGTGCCTTTTTTGGAGGGTTCTTTCATCTCACTCTGCCTTGCATCACTGAACACCCATCAGTGTTTTTTCCACCTTGAGGTTGGTGTAGGTGGCTGAGCTGTCCATGCCTGAGGTTTTTTGTCACCTCCTTGGATAGTGTGAGGTCATCTTGGCTTTGAGGCAGGAGAGATGTGGCACACTGTGTGGAGAATTCCAACAAGCTGCAGAGGCAGAGGGGCATGGGGACCTTCATGTTGACCAAAATGAGCTGTGTGACCACGTTACCCCAGCTGCAGGGCAGGGCTGATTTAATTTACCCCAAAATCATGCTGACAATCCCATGGGATTCATTTCTACTTGTCCAACTGGTGCTGCTTTGCACTGTGGATTGTTTCATTTTTTCTGCCAGGTGCTCTTCATCTCCTCTGGAGATTCCTGCTCTGATTGCTTTTGCACTTCTGGGAGTTTTCCTCTGCATCAGCAAACTCACAAATCCATCACTGCTGGTAACAGAACCTGCAGAAAAACCCTTGGTCTCCAGGTTGCACTTCCCAAAGCTGTTTTCTTGATGTTCTTCAAGAATGGAACACGTTCCCGTTTGGTTTTTTGACATCTGTTGTACTTGGAGGAGCTTAGTGCTCAATGCATGAAATGGGCTGGCACAAAGGAGGTCAGCCAGGAGCTCAGCTCAGCTCAGCTCAGCTTGGCTTCCCCATGAATTTCCTGGGAAGGTTGTTCAGCCCGGAGAAGATTCCAGGGAGAGCTCAGAGCTCCATCCAAAACCTGAAAGAGCTCCAAGAGAGATGAGGAGAGGCTTGGACAAGGGCCTGGAGTGACAGGACAAGGGGGAATGGCTTTAAACTGACAGAGGGCAGGGTTAGATGGGATATTGGGAGGAATTGTTCCCTGTGAGGGTGGGGAGGCCCTGGCACAGAGAAGCTGTGGCTGCCCATGGATCCCTGGAAGTGTCCAAGGCCAGGTTGGATGGGATTTAGAGCAACCTGAGATAGTGGAAGGTGTCCCTGCCCATGGCTTAAGTTGAAACAGGATGATCTTGAAGTTCTCTTCCAGCCTAAGCCATTCTGGGATTGTTTTTATGTTTTTATGATTCTGTGGGCTGACAGCTCTGTGGGCTGTGCTCAGTTTGGGCCCCTGACCCTGCCCTGCTCAGTGAGCAGAGGTGTTCCCTGTCCCACATAGCTGGGATAAGTCTTTAAGCTTTGGATTGAGTGGCTTTTGCTTTAAGCCTTATTTCATAAAACTCCACTCGCAGGTTTGAGACTTTTTATCAAGAGGATGGGATTTCTTTCATCTCATTTGAACTCTCATGATATGTTTGAGTCTTTCCTGGGAGAGACAAGGAGAATTGGTGAATGATTGGGATGTTTGCCTAAAACGCTGCTTTTCTGAAGAAGATTTTTAGAAAAGTTGTTTCAACTTCTTTTTTTTACCTTACTTCCCCGCAAGAATTTCAAAGGGATTTATGAAGTTGTTTCTTTATAACTAAAAGTTTGAACTGTTTAAATGGTTTAGTCAAAACAGGAGCGTTATGAAGTGGATTTGTGTATTGGTGATCTGTTGGTTTTTAATTACACATGGTCCTGCTGCCCTTTCCTGGCATTTTTCTTCAGGTTTTTTCCCAATTATATTATTTTTTGAGACTTCTTCCCACAGTCTTGATGTTGAACTCACTGTGCCACCTTGAGCCTGGCCTGAAACACCTCAGAATTTTTTCCTTTTTTTCCCAATGTTAACTCCATACTTCTCACCCTTTGGCTACATCCTGCAGGTGCAGATCTCAAATTACTTCACAAAGGAGATAAAAATCATTAGTCCTATTTTCCAGATACCTGCAGATACTCTGGCAAACCAAGGGGAGGAATCCTTGTAGAGGGGGATCCATCAGGAGCTTCCTCATCTCGTGTGGAAATCACACGTGTAGCTCGATGAAGAGGTTGGGTAGTTTATAATTTTTTTGGCTTAAACCTGCTAGAATTGTTAGGAATAAATGGAACTGTGCGTGTCTGGGGTGGAATTAGAAAAATACCCAATTTATGGTGGAGACTAGCTGAGTGTTACAGTGGAATGGTGAATTTTTGGAGTGTAGCTTTGACCGTGGCTATTTTTGGTTTTGGATAAAGCTTAATTGAGCATGTTGTGGTGTCTTTTCAGGGTGACTCCTAAAGGGGAGAGCTTCCAGCCAAGGCAGAGCCAGAGCTGCTCCCAGTGAGACTGGCTGGGAAGAGCCACTGGGATGGAATGGGTTCCTTGAATTCCACCTTGTGGGCTCCCAGCTGAGCTGGGCAGGCAGCTCTGTGGGGAACGTGTGCCATAATCCCATCTGGGAGTCACAGAGATGGCCCTGGGCTCACAGCCATCCCACCAGTGGGTGCTTCACCCTCTCCCTCCCTCTTGCTGGAGCTGGCACCCATTTCCCACACTCCTGAGCCTGGTGGGCTCCTCTCCCTGCTGGGACTGTGGGTGCTGCCACCCCCAAGACACCAAACACCCCCCAGGAAAGCCCTGCCAATGCTGTCCACCCTGGATAGCTCTAATCCACTCTTAATTCAGCTCCTGGATGAATTGAAGGCTGCACCCTTGCTGGCATCCCCTCCAGAGTATCCCATTAAAGCCACGACCCTCTGAGCCTTCACTCCTCAGGATTTCTGAACCAAATTCCATCCTGGAAGTTTTCGTGGCGAGAAGAAGCAGATTCTTTGGTGTTGGGTGGCTGGCAAGGAGGCTCTGCTCTTCCCAGTGGCAATCCTCAGCAGAGGAATTATTAGGGAGATCTTAACCATATAATGTTTTGGCAGGGTGCTGGGTGGCACTCGTCGCTGCTGCTACAGTATGAGGATTTTTTTAAAAAAAAAAAAAATTATAAAAAGAAGGACAATAAAGTAGGCTCTTTATTTTTTTGTTGGAAAAGAAGATTTCATGTTATCTGTGTTTGCAGGCTTTCTGGCTCATATGCTGGAGGAATCCTTGCTGCGGGGGTGTTTTCATTTTCTCGTCTAACATGGCAGTGGTCCATCACGGCGGAGGTTTTCAGCTTAAACAATCTGTTTGTGGGGCTGCTGATGGCTCTCACTGCTCAGTTTGAGGAGGCATCCACTGCAAAAGAGAGATCAAAGGTAAAACATCTCAAGCAAGGTGAATAGTTCTTTAAATTTTGCATATATGGTTATCACCTGTTTGTTTTATTTCCTGTTTATTTACTGCTGAGTTAGTTTTGTTTTAAATAAAAAAGGCCAAATTTGGGGTCTTGCTTCAGCATCTGTGCTGAGTGGCGTCCATCCCTGACCTGCTTGGATGTTCAAAAGTGACAAACATTGAAAAAAACCCTGCCCACTTTGCTTAAGGATTGAGTTGGGACTTGCTGGATGGGTTTGGGGTTGGTTTATTTAATACCCACAGGGTGGAAGCAGGAAAACCAAAATCATTTCAATCTAAATATTTTAGTTCATCCTGCATCAAAAACACAAGTGAGGCTGTGGGTGTCCAAGGTTTTGTTTTAAGAACTGGTAATTTTCTTTGGGATAAATGGATATATTTTACAGATAACTTCATCTAATCAGAAACCAGGTTTCAGCTCAAAAACAGGAACGAGCAAATTTTCAATCAGTTTTTCTTTTGAAATTAAATGTGCCCCTAAAATAATGGCATTGTTAAACACAGAGACTTTAAATTTCATGCTGTATTTTCTACTTTATAAACAGACTAGGCAGCCAAATGATATTTTTGCTCAGCAGTCTTGCTCTTTCTACTTTTGTTTGCCCGAACATCTGATCTCTTTTCCTCCGACAGACTTGCCTGCTGTGACTCCTGTAAATTGTGTGAATAAAGGGATTTTTGTCGGGCTAGGCTAGAATTTCAGGAGTCTGCAGTGGTAGTTTACCCAGCTTCGTGAGTTCTCAAATAATATGTTTTTATCAATGGCTACAGAGACCTTGTTTCACCATTGAATTTTTTTTTATTATTATTATTGTTATTATTATTTTCTAATGAGCAGTGTCCCAAGACTCCCACAACCTGAACTCCACAGACATGGAGCTGGGCATTTTCCAACCTTCTCCCATGTTTCACATGCCCGGTTTCCAATGGGATTTTCAAAATTAGATTTTCAGAAGCAGTTAAGGAGCTTGTTCCAATGGGTTTTTTGACTGTCTGGCATAACCCACGCCTGGAAGAAGCCAGGCTGCCAACAGCAAGCATGCAGTGCTTTTCATAAATCAGATGGTCATACAGACATCACATTGGAGTTCATCCATGTACTTAAAAAATTACTGAGGTGGTTCTGAGCCCTGCCAAGCAGCTCTGAAACCCATAAAGGTTTTTCTGAACTTATGGCAAGGTATTTCCTTGGCAAGGCAGTGTCCAGCATTGAATCCTGATTAATTAGTTAATTAAAAATTACAAGGTGATCCCATCACTACACCAAGGCAAGTGTTTGCATCTCACACACCACCCTCACCAGTGGCTGAAACCAGCAGGGGAGGTTTAGGTTGGATGTCAGGAAAAGGTTCTTTCCCCAGAGGATGGTTGGGCACTGAACAGGCTTGAGCTTTTGGAGGGGTGTCACCTTTAATTCCCTCAGCTTAGGAAGTTTGTGCAGCCCTGAGTTCAGCCCTCTGTGTCTAACGAAGAGAAAAAAAAACATTCCTGTTACAAAAAATTAGATTTATGTAAATAATGGCTTTATTTTAGGACATTTCTGAAAAATCATTCAGAGTGAACTTCTGGGCAGCCTCCCCTGGGCAACTGGGTTCAGGAGCTGGACTCATCACATCATAGTGATGTGATAATGCTGCACAGGATCTCTGTAGGCATGGAGGCATGGCTGTGCAGCTGGACAGCCTTAAATACTTCTTCTAAAACTTCTTAAAGAATGTTTTCTGTTAAACAGTTCAAATCTCCCTGTAACTAATAAAAAAACTCCCCTGAGTTCTCCGTTACAGAACCAGTGCTCACTGGTGTGTTTGCCTTTCTTTTGTAAGGATGCTGTGCTGAATCTTTTTGGTCTCCGGATGTTTCTGCAAACTTGTAAATACTAATTGTGAATTTTTAATTTTTTCCCCCTCAGATCTCTAAATTGGGTGCCTTTTGCTGTGGGCTCAGTCTGTGCAATCAGCACACCATAGTGCTTTATGTTGCTTGTGTTGTGCCCTGGGTTCTCTCACGGCTTTTCAGGAGGAGGGTACGTATTTACTGACCCACATCTCTGCTTTTCTAATTAATTCTTCCCCCCAGAACTTGTGCCACTTGCAAGTTGATGTATGTGATTAATCATAACCCACTGAAGTTCCAGTCTGACACCACAGCCACTGATCTCAAGGGGGTTTGATTTAAAGAGGGTCTACAAGAAAGCTTTGACAGGGGCATGGAGTGATAGGACAAGGGGACTGGCTTTAAACTGATAGAGGGCAGGGTTAGATTTAGAGATTAGGAGGAAATTCTTGGCTGTGAGGGTGGGCAGGTCCTGGCACAGCTTACCCAGAGAAGCTGTGGCTGCCCCTGGATCCCTGGAAGTGTCCAAGGCCAGGCTTAGATGGGTCTTGGAGCAACCTGGGATAGTGGAAGGTGTCCCTGCCCATGGCTTAGGGTGGAACAAGATGATCTCTAAGTTCCCTTCAACCCAAACCATTCTGGATTCTGTGATCCCAGTTTAGGGCCTTTGCTCATGCTGGTGATCTGTGACTGCCCCAGCTGCTTGAAAATATCCTGTGAGCTAAAATAATTCTTGGAGCTAAAAAGTCCAGGTTCCTCATGCCATCAGCTCAGCTGGAGATGAGTTTCTGTGTGTTTTCCCTGGTGGTAACCAGCAAAAGCCACATCGACCCTGTGTGGTTCTCAGTAGTGGCACAAGGTACAGCTGAGCCTGGGTGAGGCACATGAGCTGCAGGAAATGTGATGCAACTCAGACAAGCTTGATCCAAAATCTCTTCAGCAACCCTCTTTTCTGGCCATACATTTCCATTAACAAAATCAAGACTCACTTCTGCAATATATTTGTGTTCTTTAAACAGTTTGTTGTTTTGTTTTTTGGGGTTTTTTTTTGAGTGGGGAGGTCCAGAGAGACGTCTGTGATTTCCAGCAAGGGCAAGGCTGTGCCAATATAATAATCCTGGGAAATACTTTGGACAGCCCAGTAGTGCCTGCTGGAGGAAACCACTGAATTAGATGGGTAATGGATGGAAAACTGCCTTTTTAAAGTACAAATGAGCCACCTTCCTTCTGAAGGAGCTCTGGCCACCACCATTATCAAGCTCCTTTCTCTGCTCCACAGATCATCACTCTCATAACCCCAAATGCTGAGGAAGTGCTTTGATTGACAGGGCAGTGGCTAACGACAAAGCAAGCGTGCAAATATTCTAGGGTGGGATTTTCCAAAGCACTTAAAGGAGTTAGGCACAGAAGTCCCTTTGAAAGTCTTGTCTCCCTGACCCCTTAGGCAGTCTCGAAAATCCCACCCCAAAAGTTGGCCTATCCAATTTAGCCAGCGTAATCACGATCAAGGAAATGGCAAAACTGACTCCTGATGATGGTGATGATGTGTGCAGTTGTACTAGAGCAGCATTTATGTGTTGGTTTGTTTTTTTTTTTTTCCTTTTTTTTTTGCCAGATGGAAAACCAGCCAACTCTTAATCGCTGCAAAGTGGGTTATCTCAGCCTTGCAGTGCTTCAGCCATCTATGCATGTCATGCCATGATTTAAATGTGAAAGATGCAATGAGTATGATACTCATGAGTCCTAGCTAATAATATTTGCTTCACTTAAATTTCACCCTGCCATGCAAAGGAGATCAGTTTGATGCAGTTTCCTAGTAATCCACAAAATCGTAAGGTTTAACATAGCATTTTGTAGGGACTTACTATAAATTGAGAGATCAGCTCTGTGTAAATATATTTGATGTTTTTTTTTTTTCTTTATCTGTTCTTGAAGTTCCAGCGTGATTAAACTAAAATAAACATTGTTATGCAATATGACATATTTTGGTGCAGGAATTGTCCCTAGGCCATTTGCTGAAGTTGGGTTTATGCTTCTTGGCTGGTTTGCTGCCTTATCTCTATCTGCCGGCTTCGTCCTACCTCAATCGAGCCCGCTGGACATGGGGAGACCAGACGACTCTTCAAGGATTTTTGACCCACTTTCTGAGGGAAGAATATGGGACCTTCAATCTGGTAAACAAGGGTCATTTCCTAAATGACTGCCTTTTCACTTATGCAACAGCAGAAGTGTTCTGGTTGTGAAGATTAAGGGCTTGCGGGGAAGGAAATTGAAAATGTTTCATTTTTTAAGCATTCTTTTCTGATTTCGACCTCCTGACCCGTCAGGTTTTTCTGGGAATGGGTCACGTGGCTGGGAAAGCAAAGAGATAATTCTCACTGCTTTATGGGGTGAGTCAAATTATTTCCTGGGAGCTGTAAGGATGTCTTATGTGTGTAGGAACCCAAATAACAAACTGTGCCAGAGGGAGTCGGTGACATCAATTTTGTGGTGTTTTTAAGATGAATATTGTCTTACTTTTCTATTTTTAACTCAGACATTTAAAGAGGTCACAAGCAGTTTTCATTTAAAAGCTATTCCTTTTTAATTTACTAATGTTGAATTTAAGTGAGTGGTTGGTTTGAGGGTTCTAAATTATTCCTCTTCACTTACTAACATTGAATTTATGTGAATGGTTGGTTTGAGGGTTCTCAAGAACCTCTGATCTGAGTTATTGAGGTCTTGCCAAGGGAGGGAAGAATCCGTGGTTGCTTTCAGGATGTTGGGTTTGCATCTGTCTCCTCCAGCCCTGACTTGGATGTTGGGCTCTGGCCACCCAAGGAAATCACCAGAGTCTGTCCTGCTTCAAAGATTTCAGGGCAGAGGCCTGGGAAATCACACCACTGAGAGGAAAACAATAAAAAGGTGTGGTCTACATGTTCTGCCACTCCTCGGGGTCCTGAAGCTCCACATCCTCAGAAATGACCCCTCACACTCAGCCAGTGTGACACAGCATCGCTGTCACTGTGCCATTCCACCCTGCTCAGAGAGCTGTAGGATGTGTGTCAAAAGACATGGTAATTCCTGCTGCTGCCACTAAATCTGTCCAAAAACTCCTACAGAGATCAGCTCCACCCTCTGAAGGACTTGTGAGCCTTCCCCTGCTGTCCTGTTCCCAGCTGTCTCCTGAGAATCAGCCTCCACTGGGCAGAGCAATACCAAGACATGCAAATCCCTTAACTCCTCTCTCCATCAAATGTGATGAATTCGAGTTGATGTTCAGGAGGCTTAGGGATGGACTGCGTGTAATCCTGCACCACAAATCACATTTGGGATGAACTTGTCTGAAGCAGGAGCAATAAATACAACAAAATCCAAGCGTTTGGTCCCGGTGCCAGCTGGGATAATGCCAGAGCACTGCTGGATGGACAGACAGCTTTCACATCCCATAGCTCTGTTTTAAGGGCAGGCAGGGTCAAAAAAAAAAGCCCAGAAAATATTTTGGAGAGGGTTCCACCTGTAAACAATGGATCAGAAATGTCATCTCTGAGATGGATGTGTCCAGGGCTGCCAGCAAGGTGGGGCTTCAGGAGCTGTGAGCTGGCTCTCCACCCTCTTATTTTTTAATCAAATCCTGGATACAATTAGCTATTCCATTTTTACTGAGATTAAATATTCCTTCAAGACCTCCTGAACCCATTTACCTTATCTTTTTGTGTGGTAGCCACCACTTTTCCAACAAGCAGCAATGAAGGTAATTCCTCACCTCCACACAGAATGTCTTTTTTTCCCACACATGTGCCATGGATTGCAGGCCTCTGCAATAAAAATTCTCATTATCTCCTAAAGATTTTGTACAGTTCTGCCTCTGTCAGGGCAGAGGAGATCGGGGCAAGTCTGGCAAGCAAAAAGGAATTGATCTTGTCTCAGGCTGTGGGGGGATGTCCCAGAAAATAATTGCACCATGAAGATACAGGGCACAGCCTCAAGCTGTGCCAGGAGAGGTTTAGATTGGATATTAGGGGGAAAAAAATTCACAGAAAGAATGGTCAGGAATTAGAATAGGCTGCCCAGGGCAGTGCTGGAATCACCATCCCTGGAGGGATTTAAAAGATGTGTGGATGTGGCACGTGGGGACAGGGCTCAGTGGTGGGCTGGGCAGTGCTGGGTTAATGGTTGGACTCGATGATCTCAGAGGGCTTTTCCAACCCAAATGATTCCATGATCCAGCAGAGATCATGGCTAAATCATATGATATGCCTAATCTCAGGATAATGTGCTGTCAGCACCTTGAAATAATGCTTAGCCAGGGGGTGAATCCTTCAGTGGCATCACATACAACAGGAATGTGGGAGAACACCTTGCAGTGAAGGTTTGAGCAGAGGTTGCTGCCTTTCTTGCAAACAGAAAATGAGAAGATTTTCCTTGCCCTGGTGATACCAAATCAGTGTGTGGGTTCCTCATGGGTTTCCTTTGTTTTTATTTTAGGCCAAGTCCGAGACAGGATCCGGTATGGGAGAGATGCTGCTGTGAGTAACACCTTGGCTGTGCCTTTCAGTGGAGAGTGGTGCTGCTGGTGTCCTTTGGGCCAAAGTGGCTCCTGTCCCTCCTTTCCTCATCCTACCCAGAGCTAGGGCCGTGTGTGTCCAGCATTCCTGCCCTCTGTCTCCCCCACTGAAGGAAAAACACTTCATCCCCCATCCCAGTGATTTTTCCTTCAAAATCCTGCCACGTAACCCACTCTTGTCCCCATTTCTGCTAGACTTGATCCCAGCAGAATGGGAATATGTTCTGTGGTGCTTATTCCCTGTTTCTTCTGACACTTTAATTGAGTGCAAGGGGTGATTTGGGGGTGACACATCCACGCTTTTAATTTCTCCACAGTTTCCAGCTGGCACAGATGAAGTCAGAGCTCTCCCTTCCCGTCCTTGCCCTGGCACTCGTGGCCTTTGTGAGCACAGCACTGCCGTAAGTTGGACAATATTTGCTTCCATGTGCATTTTTTGCCCATTTCTCTTCCTGCCTGCATGGGCAGCTCTCTTTGCCTTCTGCTTGCTGCTGCAGAAATTGCAGCAATTGGCTGTGGTCATCTGTGATTAAGAGCAAAAATATCCCTTACTCCTGGTTAACCCCGTGGCTTGGTAGTTTGCAAGCTTAAAACTCCTGAAATCCTGATGAGTTTGTGCTTTGAAAACAGAAGTTTCATAAATGGCAAAGGTAAAGAAAGACTCATCAGCTCCTTGTGTTAATTTAGGCATGCAAGGAGTTCAAGCACATGTAATTTTTGCTTCGTTTTCCATCGTGTCTCGGGAGTGATCCATTATTTTTTTTTTAATAGGAAAAAGCAGCAGAAATCACCTGTGATCTGGCTGTTCACTGGAATGCTCTGCGTTTATTCCCTTTTCTTCGCTTGGAGAGCAAATTTGGATATTACAAAGCCTCTGTTTCTAGGCGTGGTAAGTTGCACTCAGAAAGTTGCTGTGGCACGTTAATTTTTGAGAGAAACATTCCAAACATTAAAACCACCTGACCAGGAGCAGGCAGTTGTCTTGAAGCTGCAGAAGGTGCCAAGGTGCAGCTCCAAGGCCAGGTTGGACAGGGCTTGGAGCAACCTGGAAGGTGTGAGATGGGGGGTGGAATGGGATGATCTTTAATGGTTCCTCCTGATGCCTTAAGTTTTAGCTTTCATATTTTCAGATTCTGTGCTGCCCAGGGGTGCAGTTCTGAGCCTCATATTAAGTGTTAGTCAGCTCTTCACAGAGTAGGCAGACAAAACAAATCCTATATCTTCTGAGGACCAAGGACAACTTTCAGGCCCAAAAGCACAAACAACAGTGGCTGAAGGGAGGAACAAGAAGGATGGGACCTCACAACCTGAAGCTGTAATTGGACAACTAAACCCCAATATGCAAATGCACCAAAACTTATAAAAATGTAAGAGCTAGTGACCCATCAGCCATTTTGTGACCCTTTCTGGTCCGCCTTGGCTGTAGCCCTGGTCAGGCCCTGTCCTAGCCAAGGTGTACCCTAAAGGCCTTTCAATAAATCCCTGCTTTACTCTCCAGCTCTGTCCAGTCTCTGTTCCAGCTCAGCCTTCCCAAGGCATCCAAGCCCACGCCAGCTGTGGGATTCTCTCTCCTAGGTGGAGCGGTTCTGGCTGCAGAGCAGTGCTGTGGTGGCCGTGCTGGCAGGGCTGGGGCTGGCCACACTGGCCAGCCTTGGGAGGAGCACTGTGCTGGGGGGCACCCGCCTGCTGCTGTGCCTGGAGTGGCTTCCTGCTCTTGCCCTCGTTGCTTCTCAGCTTTGGGCAAATTACAGGTGAGGAGTTCCCCTGGTGCCACCCCACAGGGTGAGTTGGGGTTTCTGTCCTTGGCTGGGGGTGGGAAAGGCACTTTTCACACCCCACCTAAGCTGGCATGGTCACAGCCTGCAGGACTCCTTGGTTTGATCTCCCTCACAGTCACCAGCTCCAGCTTGTTAATGGGGATGTCACGGAGGTTGAGGGAAAAAAACCTGTGTAGATATGTAAATTTCTACTAAAAAACCCTTGTAAATCTGTGCTTTGTCACCTAAGGAGGTTTGCAGAATTCATTTGGCCCGAACTTTCCTTGGTTTCCTTCAGGTTACCTTGTATCCTGTGGTTTTTTCTATTTATTTTTCCCATTTTGTAAGAGAGTTAAATCTGTGGTTTGGGGCTTCCCTATCCCATAACCATGTGCAGTCACTTGGATAGGAATCAGTGTCCTGGTAGGGATGCTCAGGTACAGGCTGACCAAGGAAGTGTGGTCTTCATCCTCAGGAATCCTTTTTTTGGCACAGCTTTCCCAAGGGCTTGTCCATAGGTGAGCCAGTCATAGCTCCTGTCCTGGGGCGTCATCTGAGTCCATACCTGGAGTCTGTGCACATAACTTTAATGAAAAGGATTCTCAGATCATGTAAATCTATTTCTGCCTGATACTACAAAAACTTGGCTTTTTCAATCTTGATTAAAACATTAAAGGATGAGGAGAATTTCAAATGCTCTACAGAACCATTGTTGTACTGGCACTTCCAGCACTAACTAGTAAGTTTTTAGATATAAATAAGTTTTAATAAGTTTTTAAATTTAGCCCAAGAAGAAATCAGAATTAAGGTGAAGGTGTGCAGTATGCATTTTGGCAAAACTGTAGTGGGTTGTGTCTGTTGTGGTGCTTTCTGAGGGACTTTTTAAATGCTTTGTTTCTGTATCTCATTTTCTCTGGAAGTGGAGATATTGTTCTAGTGATTAAGTTGTTGTAGTGATTGAGTTGTTGACACTCCATCCCTGGAAGTTCAAAGCCAGGTTGGATAGGGTTGGAGCAGCCTGGGATAGTGGAAGGTCTCCCTGCCCATGGCAGTGGGGTGGAATGAGATATTCTTTAAAATTCCTTCCATTCTGTGACTCTGTGATGTTTTCAGCCTGACCATGGTGGATTTCCCCTGTCCATAAAATTGTTCTCAAGTTCTGCAAAGCCATGCAAATACCTGATTCTAAGATTCTGTTTTCCATCTGATCTCTTCAGCACTTGTGACCAGAGCAACAACTACGTTGTTGATAAGTTTGCAAGGAACGTGCTGTCCTCCATGCCAGCAGGGGCAGTGATCCTGCTAAGAGGAGACTTGCCTGGGAATGCCCTTCGTTACCTCCATTATTGTGAGGGGATGAGGCCGGATATCACCTTAGTGGACCAGGAGGTACGTTCAGAAAGTGCTGTTTAGAAAGGCAGGTTTAAACATGGGCTGCAAAAGTTCAGTTGTTCTTTGATCTCCTTGAGAGGGGCTCTCAAGGAGAGACAAAAATACAATAGTGTTCAATAAAACTCATGATGTGGAAATAAATAAAATGGATTTTTTTTAAGAGTTGTGGGTAACCCTGGGATGGAGTGTGGTGTGCACGTTCCTTTTTCACTGCAAAATAGGAAAAGGGAAATAAAAAAAAAGTTACAGGAGGGGTCACCCACACTTCCACTGCCACATCATCCTCACAGCTGGCTTTGCAACAAGAGCCTGTGACTTGTTGGCAAACCCCAACCCCAACCCTGGTGTTTAACCCAACCAAATCCCTGTTGTGTGCCTTGCCAACAATGGCTGTTGTGTGTTGGAGTGAGGAACAGGTGCCTCTGATCAGAAGGCACCAGTGACCCAGTCTGCTGCTGTGATCTGACCATGGTGACCTGGTGTGACCATGGTGACCCAGTCTGGTGCTTTGGTGTGACCATGGTGACCCAGTCTGACCATGGTGTTCCAGTCTGACCATGGTGACCCAGTCTGGTGCTTTGGTGTGACCATGGTGTCCTGGTCTGACCATGGTGTCGCAGTCTGACCATGGTGTCGCAGTCTGACCATGGTGTCCCAATCTGACCATGGTGACCCAGTCTGGCCATGGTGACCCAGTTTGACCATGGTGACCCAATCTGGTGCTGTGGTGTGACCATGGTGTCCCAGTCTGACCATAGTGACCCAATATGGTGCTGTGGTGTGACCATGGTGACCCAGTCTGACCATGGTGACCCAGTCTGACCATAGTGACCCAATATGGTGCTGTGGTGTGACCATGGTGTCCCAGTTTGACCATGGTGACCCAGTCTAGCCATGGTGTTCCAGTCTGACCATGACGACCCAGTCTGACCATGATGACCCAGTCTGACTATAGCGACCCAGTCTGGTGCTGTGGTGTGACCATGGTGACCCAGTCTGGTGCTGTGGTGTGACTATGGTGTCCCAGTCTGACCATGGTGACCCAATCTGACCACGGTGACCCAGTCTGACCATGGTGACCCAGTCTGGCCATGGTGTTCCAGTCTAACCATGGTGACCCAATCTGACCATGGTGACCCAGTCTGACCTTGGTGTCCCAGTCTAACCATGGTGACCCAATCTGACCGTGATGACCCAGCCTGACCGTGGTGACCCATCCTGGTGCTGTGGTGTGACCATGGTGTCCCAGTCTGACCATGGTAACCCAGTCTGACCATGGTGACCCAGTCTGGCCATGGTGACCCAGTTTGACCATAGTGACCCAGTCTGGCCATGGTGACCCAGTCTGACCATGGTGACCCAGTCTGGCCATGGTGACCCAATCTGATGCTGTGGTGTGACCATGGTGACCCAGTCTAGCCATGGTGTTCCAGTCTGACCATAGTGACCCAGTCTGACCATGGTGACCCAGCCTAGTGCTGTGGTCTCGTGTCACTTCTGACATGGCAGTGACTTCCCTGAGCAAATGGTCATTTCTCCTGCAAAATCCACTTCTTCTGGATGTCAGTCTTCTGACTGCTGTTTTAATTGTGGCAGTATCTCTTACTGCAGATGATGACTTACGAATGGTACTTACCCAAGCTGGCAAAGCATTTACCTGGCGTTCATTTTCCTGGGAAGCGGTGGAACCCTGTGGAAGGAGTATTACCCGACGGGACACTCGCCTTTAATCTCCATCGTTTCCTCAAAGTAAATAAACAGTAAGCATTTCTTTCATATGTAACAGCTTTCCTAAAATCTCTGACCTTTTTTTTTTTTTTTTTTTTTCCCCCACTCTTGAAATTGTTTATGGAACAGCTTGGTACTGCATCCAAAAGACCAATTTTCTCCACTGACTTCCTCCCCGGTGGCGAGATTATTTTTGCAATTAAACCAAAATATCTCTGCAGAAGTAACTCCATCCGGATATAATATTGCCTGTTGTTTTGAGGTTGGTTTGGTTTTTAGGAAGGAGGGAAAAAAAAGGTGATCTGCAGAGGGTTTACTGATGATTTTTTGTTGTTGTTGTCGATACAATTCATCACAGAGAATAGGAACGTTCCTGTGTGCTCAGAGCAACGATGGTTGGAGAGCAAATTGCTGCTGCTTCTCCTTTGTGAACATTGTGGCCAACTGATTAGCATAGAATGAATGTATTCCAGGAATAATCATCATATAAAAATAGCTTAGTAAGAGTGGAGAAAGGATTAGATACTCACACGAATAAGAATAGCATCTGCATTTAGACTAGCTGGGGTGAGCCCTGCGAGGGTGGGGAGGCACAGGAGCACAGCCAGGTGCCAGTGGGGAGAAATGGGCTTCTCCTACAGCTTCTGGCCTCATTGGAAGGTCCAGGAGAGGGGACAGGATGTGCCAGCTCTGCTGGCTGCTCAAGATGGGCAGTGCCAGATGGGGAATTCATCTGTTTTCCAGTCTCCCCCAGAACATGCCTGTGCTGATGGGAGATGTGCTGGATGGGCGTGTTTGCTGCACAGCGTGGTGTGGTTTGGTTTGCTCAGGGACACGTGGGGTGGCCCACAGTCTCTGAGGTGGCTTCACCATTGCTCTCTCTGTTGGTTTTTTTGGCAGTAAGGAGGTGTTTGTCTGCATAGGTCTTCATGAAGGGGACTCGACCTGGAGGAGGAGCCACTCGCTCTGGCCCTGGGGTACCTGTGAAAAGTTGGTTCCTTCTGGAGCTGTGTTTGACCCAGGAGAGTGGATTCGCCTCACAAGGAATCTCTATAACTGGACTGAAGACTATGGCAGGTAGGAGGCAGAGGAGCCTCTGCTCCTTCCTGCTCAGCGTTTTCTGCCAGCAGCATTGCCACACCTGCTGCAGTGCTGGAGGAATGAAACAAGAGCCATAATCTCAATGTTTTGTGTTCTGGAGAGATAGCAGGGAGAAATTCTTCCCTGAGAGGGTGGTGAGATGCTGGCACAGCCCACAGAGCTGTGGCTGCCTCGTTCCTGGCAGTGTTCCAGGCCAGGTTGGACAGGGCTTGGAGCACCCTGGGATAGTGGAAGGTGTCCCTGCCCATGCCAGGAGTTGGAATGAGATTGGCTTTAAGGTTCCTTCCAACCCAAACCATTCCATGATCTGTGATTTTAATAGTGTGGAAAACAGCAAGGACATCTCTAGTCAAGTGTGAGGTCCAATTCTGACTTGAAAACTTGTTCAGGATCTAAAATTATTGAGACATCCAGAGGTTTAAATGTCACAGGCTGACCTGTGGTGATAAAAAACATCTCTGGCTTTGAGATCTGGGATGCTGTGAAACACCTGATATACCAGAGCCTCCCTCTGTGGAGAGAGAGGAACAAAGTTTTTTGAATGACAGAGAATCAGCTGAATTCCCTGCTGTCAGAGCCACAGGTTTTCTGCTGCCTGGGAGGGCTGTAGCTGCCTGGGTTGGAGGGCTTGTGGTGGGTGAAACCCAGCGACGTGGATCTGATGGCTGAATTTTATTTCCATTCCCCTTCAGTTTCAGCCCCTCTTCCTGGGAAGCTGTTGCCAACGAGGAGATGTGGCAAGCCAGGTAATTTTCCTTTGCTCTCTTCCAACAGCCAGTGGGCACTACCAGCTCAGTGGTGTGGAAACACACACCAAAGCAGGCAGCTTGATGGGCCATGGCCTTATTGGGCCTACATGTGCCAAGCTTCAGAAGGAAAAGGCTGGCAGGATGAGAATGAAGTGTGCAAGGCTGCCAGCAAAGCCTTCAGGAAAGTGGCTGTTTGGTTCACCAAAAGGTTCTGCTCAAAGTCTTTCAAAGGTAGTTGGGATGTAGGGTGAGGAAATAGATTATGGAGAGAAATTTGTCTGGCTTAAGTGGAGATGCTGTGTGCTGTCCCACATGTGGGTGTGCTGAAGCTGTGTATAACCCTGTGATGTGAGCTGGTTGCATGAGGCAGTTACCACATGGAAGTTTTTCTGGTTTTCCTAGGATGAAAACAGCTTTCTTCATCTTTGACCTTGCAGAAACTGCCAGTGTGACTGCAGAAATGAAATCACAACTTTACACATTTGCATACACTGTAAGTCCTGGATGTGGGTTAGGAATGCTCCCTGCAGCCTCCATCATAATTTCCTTTTCCCCCCTTCCTTTTACATTTCTGGAGTCCATGGAAATACAGTGTTTCCATACAGGCCCTGTAATCTGCATTTCCCTTTTTTTATCCAAACTGGGAGCACAGCCGATTCAAAGAGATTTGTTCAGGGATTTTATCCATTCCTGCTTGCCCCCTCGGTCACGGAGGATGCCAAAAGCAAACCAGTCAACACCCTGCTTTTGCTATAATTATGTTGTCTGTGCTGGGCTCCAAACCCATGCCAAGAGATTGCTTGTCCTGAAGTCCCCTCTATGCACTTGTCCCCTCTGTCATTACACAGTCGTGCGTCTGAGCCAGCGAGTGTAAAATCCGACAGTCTTCTCACTGCAAATTAATTCTGCTGCATTTCACACCAAAGAATAACACCCATAAGCTGGTGTAGGTATCTCTGGAAATACTGGACTGCCTGAGATGCCAGCAGATGCACGGAGTGATCGGTGTGTCAGCAGAGAGGAGCAGTATTTCATACTCCAGCAGGGAATCAACAAATAGTTTCCTTAATTCTTCCCCGTTTCGCTGTGATTTTTGCTGTTCTGCAAAGTTCCCAGGCACGTGCCTGCTGTTGAGCTTATGAATATTCCCACTCAAGTCAACAGACTGCTGAAGTCCTGTGGAAGACATCCTGATCTCCTGAAATATTGAGTAAACGTCTTGCAGGCGCGGCAGTTAAATCTCTTTTTTCCCCCAGCTTGGCGTAACACCTTTCTGGGGGAAGCACATAATGTGCCGTGGGGTTATCACCATCATCTGTAATGTTTCTAAACAAACAGCTGCTGTTGGAAGGGAAACGTTTCAGCCCCCCTTGGATTTCTGATCCATGCTGCTGAATGGCAAACGCACAGCGAATTACAGCAATGCTCCAGCTCTGGACTTGGACATCTAAATAGCATCTGTTTCTTTCCAGGCAGTTTTGAAGCACTGTTAAAAAAAGCTGTTGCTCCCCACTTTGTTCCATTAATTTGCTGCCCCCCCCTCCCCCTTTTTTTTTTTTCTTTTTCTCTCTTTTTTTTTTTTTGTTTCCTTTAACAGTCATACAAAGAAATTGTCAGCTCCCATCCCCATCACCCGGTGAACTGGCACAAAAACTACGCCATCGCCTGCGAGAGGATGCTGCGCCTCCGCCGCCACGACGTGGATCCTGAAATTCTGCTCCAGGACACTGTGAAACATTTCCTGCTCTACACCCAGAAGGCAGAGGATGATCCCCAGCGCCAGGACATCCTGCAGGCTGTGCAGCACCTCAGGGAGGAGCTGCAGGGGCTCAGGAGGAGGAAAGAGGAGCTGAGGCAAAGCAAAGCTGGGTAGCGCCTGGTCCTGCTGAAATTTTGGAGTCGGGGTGTAAAAAGCTGAGTTAGTCCTTGGCAGCCTAAAAGTGGTCTTAATAAAAGGTGGCAGAAATGGTAGCAGAGAGGAAATCAAGTGTGATCCCTTCTGCAGGAACAGTGATGTTTGATTTCTGTTGCCAAATGAACTTTGTTGGGTATAGGGGAGATGCTCACCACTAAATAAAATATCGGGTTTCAAAAAAGAGTTTTCTTTTACAAGAAAACTATGAGCTTGTACTGTGAATATATATATATATATTTTTAACGAATGCAGCATCCATTCTAGATGCAAAAATGTATTTAGCATTTTATTGTTTCCTCTGTTGCTGAGCCAAGAGGTTTCCTAAAGCCATTTTTCATTAGCTGTGCTGTGTCTGTGTGCTTTTGTGGTGGGTTTCCAGCAGGGCAAGCTGTGGGATGGTGCCCTCCCAGGAGCCTGCTCATTCACTGTTTTGGATGTGCTCTGAGCCCTGGCTGTGCCTGTGCCCAAGGGCACTGCAGAATTATAATCACAGAATCCCAGAGTGATTTGGGTTAGAAGTGACCTTAAAGATCATTTCATTCCAACTCCCTGCGGCGGGCAGGGACACCTTCCACGATCCCAGGGTGCTCCGAGCTCTGTCCAGCCTGGCCTTGGGCACTTCCAGGGATCCAGGGGCAGCTACAGCTTCTCTGGGCACCCTGTGCCAGGGCTTCCACCCTCACAGGGAAGAATTCCTTCCCAATATCCCATCCATCCCTGCCCTCCTTCACTTTGAAACCACCACCCCTTGTCCTGTCACTTCATTCCCCTGTAAACTGTCCCTTTCCAGCTCTCTGTAACCCTTTAGGTGCTGGAAGGACAGGATTTCCTGCTGGAATGGAGTGGATAGAGGCCAACCCATTTTTTTCTGCCTCCCTTGCTTTTTTTAGGGATGGCTGCTTTCATTCCCTTGGGATTTTGGGATGGGATGGTCAACAGTGAGCAGGCAACTCATGTCTTTTCCCTTGCAGAGGGACTCTGGTGGCAGCAGTGTGACACCTCCTGTGCTGGGGTGGAGGGACCGTGGTCCTGAGACCCCACATGACACATAAGAGCTGCTCCCCTGGGATGCTGTTCCCCTGGGATCCTGCTTCCCTGGAATGCTGCTCCCCTGGGATGCTGCTCCCCTGGAATGCTGTTTCCCTGGGATGCTGTTCCCTTGGATGCTGTTCCCCTGGGATGCTGCTCTCTCCATGGGCCATGGCATCCTTGCTGTGGCCTCTTTCTGTGCAAGCCCAGAATCCTCATCTGCTCTGCCACATCCTCGTGGCTCCTGGCCATGCCAGAGCTGCAGTTTTGTAGATATCAGGGCTGTAACCAAAAGAATTGGGTGTGAATCCACCCTGCTTTTCAATTTACCCCAACAGCCAAGCGACTTCTGGGGTTAACAAGAACTGAGCTTGTTCTTCTATAATTAAAAAAGACATAAAATGTTGTGGTTTTCAACATTACTTCAGATGCTTAAAACAGACCCCAAACTCTGGTGGTGTTCATATAAATCTCTGTTCATCTAAAACTTCATGTGTTATTCTGTGGTTTTGTGATATCTCAGTCCAATGTTTTGCAGGAGACAAATTGCTGCCAGGCCAGGATTTCTTTTGGACTGGTAAAATTATCCGAGAAGAAAGAAGTACTTCTGTAAAGATCACATTGTCAAACAGCACCTCTGGAGCAGACTGGGATGGGGGCGGGAGCGAGGGGTGTTGCAGGTGGATGCTCTGCTGGTCTGGAGTTTGAGGTGTGTGTAGGGACACGTGGCCACTGTTCCTAACAGATCCTTTTAAAAGTGAACCACTCCTCTCTAAGTGCTGATTTTTCCAACTTTCACTGAATGCTTCCCACATAAAAATCTACCTGTTGTCTAGGAATCTCTAACTCCAGTTGGAAAATAACATCCTTTTCTTTTCACCCTCTCACTCTTGACTTATTTTTGTAGTGTATGATTTCCATAGCCATTCCCTGTTAATTCCTGTGAGCCATTCCTGTATGAACAGCAGATGAGAAATGAGCAATAAAAAGATGGAAAACTGTGGCTTCTGGGCTGCAAAGCCACAAAGCAGAGGGGTGAGAGGGAAGAGGAGCAGTTCAGGGGTGTCATTTTAACTCTTTGTGTTGTAATTGACTACATTTCAGGTCAGCTGTGCCTCACTTAAATCTCTTCCTTGCTCTCAATCCCCGCAGAAGTGTTTGTAGGGAGCGAGGGAATATCACACATTCCTCCAGGCAGCTTTCTCAGGGCAGGCTTTCTCCTTCCCTTCTCCAAACCAGTCCTCCAACCCCGGCAGAAAAGCATTAGGAAGCCAATTTTTGAGTGCTTTTGTTACCTGTATTATTACAAATCCATTCAGGCAAATATACTGAGCTGAGGGGTTTTCTTTATCTTGATTTAGGTGCCTCTCCTTAGCCGCAGAGTCTTGAAATAATTGGAAGCTTTTGTGGGTCCCACTATCTGCTGGGGAGAAAAGAGGGGCTGTGCTGAGTAAAGTATCATCCTATATTGTAATAAACACTGATGCTGGCTACAAAAAGGACTTTACCACTGGCAAAAGCCTTCCTAGGTGGGAAGAGCAGTGGGATGGTGATGCCTTTTTAGGGAGGAAATCAGAACTGAGCCGTTGACGTGCTCTGTGTCCTTACAAATCCCGAACACGTGAGGTGCAGGGGTCTGTGCTGGGTGTTCAGCAGAAGATATGCCACGGAGGGGGAAATATCCAGCACTGATGGAACTTCCAGAATTCCTCCCCCTGAACCTGTTCAAATGAGATTTGCTGGTGCTCGCAGACGGAGCCGCTGCGTGGATGTTGCTGAGCCTGTTGGCTAAAAGGCGGTGCGGAGGGATGCTGGCAGAGTTTAATTTTTATCAGCTCCTCTTAGGTGGCACCCTGAAGTTTATCAAACAAGCAAAGCTGATTTGCTCTTCGTTAGTCTCAGTTGCATGAATTGGTTGCCAAGTAAACAGGATTTTGCATTTTCCTAATTACTTTCATATTTGTGTTTTACCTCTATTTGTTCTCTTGCAAAACGGGTCCTAATAATTAGTCAGGCTCCTGCTGCCTTAAAAAAAAAAAAAA